>JZLH01S0011432.1:25314-39027 GCA_001188425.1 Eucidaris tribuloides
TCACTGGTTTCACCGAAATTGATGAAAGAAATATATGTATTTTATTTTATTTTGATTTTTATGGGTTGATAACTAAACACAATAAGTCCATAATGCCACTCTCCCGGAGTATATACACGTAAGCCGGTTGAAGCACTTTTCCCTGAAACTGCTGCTTCACTCCTTGCATCAAATTCATTATTTCTGTTATTTCTGTTAATTTTAAAGAACATTATTTCGCTGTAAAAATCTTTAGAGTGCTTTAATTTTAGTCAAGGTATAAGCAACAATTCATATGTGATCAGATATTTAATCTTAATTTGTTTATTTATTTCGTTACTACAATTGAAAATGCTCAATTACAAAGTACGCGTGTGGTGGATGAATATTTTTGAAGTCACTTCTGTAATCAGGTGTGCGTGGAGAGGTGTGCGTAATAAAAAGCGCACTTGGACTGAAATTTGGGTATTTTGGAGTCCGTTCTTTAGCCAGGACTGATGTGCTTGACATTCAGAATTGCAACTAGCTGCGCTGGCGTTAAAGGTAAGCTTGTTACTGAGTTCTAACCATTTCAGATTTACTTACATTTATGTAATTATTAAAATCAATCCAATTAAAATGTTCCTGCATGCATTTTTTTTTCAGAACGGTGTCGTTAGCGGACGGCGCCGTCGTCCCCAATTAATTATATAAAAAAAAAAACATTCACAGTGTTGTATATCACAAGTAGGCAAATTATGTTCACTAGGAATAATTTTCGAAGTATAATCTAGAACGTATAGCTAAATTGTTCTTATTGGTATATATAAAAACCTTAACAAGGAACATCCTGATAGATTTTTAGAGAAGGCATAATCATTTTGCCATAATTTTGTACTGCAGAGCTCCATAGATTTCACATCATGGGAGATACAAGTTACTCACCACAGAATAGGAAACTCCAGGACCCCATCCCTCAAGCCGGTAAACTTTGGGACACTCCACGCAGAAAAAAAAATACATATATATATAATGAATAGGTTATATTGCAAAGATACTCAGTATACTAATGTTTGTTTAAAGAGTGTCGTCATATTTAATTTGTTTCCGATACTACACGTCATCTTTTCTTCTTTTTTTTTAAGAAGATGTTATAATATTGCAAACCCTAAAATCAACAAGCATAGACTCTCTCTTACATCAAACCATGTTGTCTCTATAAAAGATGTCGTTGATTCATGTCAAATGACAAAAAGAGATACTGTTGGGGAACGATAACAGTGCGATTAAAATAATGGAACCGCTCACAGAAAATATTATTTTTTAATGGAAAAATGTGAGAATTGAGGGTAAATTTTTCCAACCATTGAACGTAAACAGAATATATTTTAGGACTAATCAAATTGTTTCTATTTCTCGTGTCTTTCCACGAAAAAGACGGTACTATTGCTCTGTTACCAGTGGTTACAGTTTTTTAAATCGCATTTTCCCCTTAATTGGGGTGATATATGCAATCCATCCGTTCGTTCTATTCAAAAACGAATTTTTCCCACAAACCTAAATTTGAATTCAGTGAGTGTAGAAAAAGTAGAGAAACTCAGCAGCAAAGTTCTAAGCTAATTTAGATTATCGATTCAAATTTTGAATTTGTTAAAGTTAACATATGGAACACTTTCAGGGAGATTTTGATGTAGCTGAACAAGAACAACTATTCCATTGTTACTGTACACGCATTTAAGAAATCAAACATTTTTTTCAAATAAAAAAATACAGCCTGTTGTACTTGTCATGGAATGATTTTTCTTGCCTTCCTGAAAGATCAAGATCATCTGTGTTATTGCTGTTGGAGAAACGTGAAATTTAATGAATTTTTAATAGTACCACTTCAGTAATTTTCACGGTTAAATGTGACATTATAGCTATAATAGAATGGTCAAAAGAAGGTGCCCTTTAATCAAACTTTGGAAATCACAGCTGTTGAACGGATAATCCAAATTTGCTCAAACTGTCCCCTTTGAGTTCCCCCGTCCCCATACATGCTTCATGTATTGAATCCATGTTTTTAAGATTTGAACAACGCTGTTCAAATTTTAACCCAGTTTTGTTTATAAGACGGATTCCACAATCATGGTTGTTTAGAAAATTTAAACAATGTTGTTACAGAGGCAAGCTTGAACAACGGTACGTAGTTGTTTAAAATATCTTAAACAGCGTTTTAACTGTGGTAGGCTCTCATAATTCTGGGCTGCGTTAAGCCTTTGAATTATGAATTCAGTTCTGTAAAATTCTGGATTTCACGAAAGCGAAAATGCAAGTAGTTATCGAGACTAATCGCGTTTCGATGCAGCTCGAAAAATATCCGGGTTCACCTGTCGGTATGCACTGACGGACACGCGTGTTTGGAGACCTACAATGCATCAGGAATACCAACGAAAATACTGAATAGTTTTGGGGGTCACTGGAGTAATATCTAACTTGACAATTCTCTCAAAAATATCAAACAAACTATAGACTGATAATTATTTCCATGGCATTAATTTTGTATCTGATCAGTTCCGGCATTCTGTGCTTTTGAAAAACACCGGGTTTTTCGTGTGTGTTTTTTTTTTAGTCTTACTATGCTCCAGTGGTTTCTGGGAAAATACGATTTGACCTACTGTGCACATCACAAATAAAACAAGGTCAAGGTTAATAAATAGTTTAATCATATTCTACTTTGTAGAAGAGAATTTCGAATTAACCCGTAACTTGTACTTTGTAGCTACACAGCGTTCGTTTGACCTGTTCTCTGAAACTCGGCATAAGAATTTCTGGTCTGGTTTTAGGTATTTCATGCGATATAGGTAGGCAGTGATTTACCGTGAATAAAAGAATAACAATTTTAATTTGTCTGGTCTTAGATAACTTATATCGTTCCAGTCAATTATATCAATGCAAAATTTCAGAATCCCAATAATGCTGATTACTGGAATATTCATGTGATTGATGGAATTATTGTATTCATTTTTATTGGTGTCTGAATGCAGGGAAGGTGAGATTATTATAACCGGTGTGCTTGCCCTCTTTTATTCGAAGAACGTTAACAACGAAAGGCGAAAAGTATTCGGCGTCGGTGATACACCACGATATATCCCATCCTATCATCGCAGTACGTCGGAGTCGGATAGGTGGTCGATGTACAGAGGAGAACAGGTGTGAACGACCAACACGTTGATCAAAGCACACAATGCCACAAGTCGTTTCGTTCATTGGCGCAGAGAGTCAATAAACCTTAATCGTTACTTGATCATATTCTCGTATTCAAATCTCGACTCCAGTGGTAAGACGTATATACGAAGATGATGGATCTCTTTCACGCAGGGGCAGCGTGCGTGCTCGCGTACGTGTTGTACCTCTTGACCGAACAGCAGTTCGCCGTTGTGGTCACTCTTCTGGTCCTGATCGCTATGGCGGACGTCCTGATAGCGCTGTACTTTACCAAGGGCTACGCGTCCACGCCGAAACCCACTGATTTAGACATGATGGCTCGGGCTGCGGTGAGCGGTGGCATCGTTTTCGTGCTCCTCAACTTGGGTATCGTTGGCTACCTGGTTCACCTGGGCGTTGCGGTGACGCTCACCACCGTGCTAGAGGTCGGGTCCCTCCTCATTGTCCAAACCGTGTCGTACGTGGTGTGCGGCGTCGTTCTTGTCGTCAGTACTACGATTAATTGGTTTCTCTTCATCTTGCTTCTGATTGGTCGAAACATCTTGTCTATCGTTGTGTTAGCGGTTACTGTCTCGCTTGTCATTGCTATTGTACGCACTTAAACTACTTAGGCGTATACCGAGAGGGTTGTTTGAGGTTTACAAAGGGAAGGGGCTCATCGAACCCCCCCCCCCCCGGCCGCGTTTTCGGGAAAACACTCCCTTTTGGAAAAGAAATACAAATGGGTAATGATAATGAGGACAGGGCGAAAGCAAAATTGGTGACCTTTCGATTTTGACCACATAGATTTGAAACCTCGAATACCCCTTTAATAAAACAATCATCATTATCTTCAAGCCACCATCTTCAAGCTTCATGCTCAAGATGGTGATCTCTGCATTTTCTCTTTTATTTTCGAAAATAATTGGTATGTTGTATTTTGTTAAAATATTGTGTGATGTCGATGTATAGACCCTACATAATTTTGTGTTGTATTAACTCATGCATTATGCATTATTTTATTATGTTAATAAAATCAATCAATCAATCAAATCTTGGGTAAGCATGATTTACGCCTAAATCAGAGTCTGATCTTTCTGCAGATAACCTTAACACCTTATTAATCCGGTGGATGCTATACTGTAAAACATTTTTCATTATTTTTTTAAAGAATTCAGAATCTGTTATTGGTGTGATATGACCTTTGGACATAAAGCTATCAAATAAAAAAATCGCCAAAACTAAACTTGTGGTTTAAGTCCACAATATTGATTACTGATTATTGCAAATTGACAAGAGTGACAATATTTCTTTTTGTCCTATATTCATCTTTTATTGGTTCAATTAACTTCACCAAGTTTGGATGTACAACTCAAACAATTGTGATCTACAGACAAATTTGAAAACTTTGTGCATTTGTTCCTCAAAAGTAGTATTATGTGACTTCAGTACTTCTTATTCTGCAGTCTTCATTTGTATTTCCGGTAATATGAACACTATGTAAAAACAGTCGTAAAGGGCTCCCATTTTGTAAGAAAAGTGGCACGGGGGGTATTCGCACCATTTTAACGTTGAACGGGTTCTTCTTGGCTCCATACTGCCCTGATTTATGTTTTCAAGAAACATGTACGTGAAGAACTCAATTCGAAAACGTGCTAAATCCACTTGAATAACTTTGGAGAAAATGCATTTCTTTGCCCGAGTTTGTACACGCGCCTATATAGAATAAGGAAAGTAAAACTCGTACTTGTGAGATTTGGTTTCAGATTTGATACACTCATGCTCATAATTATGGAATACTTAAAAAAACATTTTAAAACTTGCCATTTTTCCCTAAACGGTACGTCTGGGATTAATATTTGTTCACCCAGGTGAAACATTTATAATCTAAGTATTTCAGGAATTTTGAGCGTTTTGTAGCGTCCGACTCGACACTAAAACCTGTGTTTATAAATGGCGGTGTTTTTGTTGTTGTTGAGTCACGTGGTGATTGCGCGCGTTATTAGACTTGTAACAAACACTATTCTGATGTTAATTTAATGATAAATGACATATCAAAATTTATCAGTTTTCTGTGTTGTTTTTTTAATTAATTTAATTTAATACTTTTTTCATGATTTTGGTGGATTTAAAAAAAATATATATATAATTGTTATTGCGCTCAAAAGTATTTTATCTTTTTACTTTAGTCATCTCATGAAATCTAAAAATTGCTTCACATATTGCGTTTTTGTGAAATAAACACTTGTCTTGAAAATTTTCGACGATATAGGAGAAATAACTTAAGTATCTACAAAATATTCTATAATTATGAGCAGGAGTGTACTAAGTAGGTGGCAAATGTGTCGATGTTAATCCATTCTGCGGTACCTGTGTGGAACAGCTTACCCGAAAATGTATTTCTGACAAGGGTGCACAATCCTTCAAAAGCAGAGTATATAAGCACATTAAATCACTTATTTACAATACAGACACATAACTTTGTTACAACCCTTAATTTTAGTTACCCTAAACTGACCTGAACCACAGATTGGCCCATGTAGTTTCTCTGCTATAGTGCTCTCCAGCCGAAACTGACTCTACTCTCACTCTCCATGGGTTATTGTTCACTTTAGCACTGTATATACAAAAAAAACTCATTTTAGGTGCAAAATTGATTTAGCACCTTGTGGAACTATGTTCTTCATATGTCAAAAGGGTGCAAATAAACACTCCAAAATGGTTCCTTTTAAGAGCCGTTTTCTTAGACTTAGAGTGTGTTGTGGACATGTGGTCTTGAATAAAACCTTTACCTTCTGAAAAATGACATCAAGAGAGAAGAGCCAATCGGGGCTTAATTATTAAAGGAAAATTTTAAAATGTTCTGGAAATGGTACGGGGAAAGGTGTTTCTCAGTTTGTTTATTCTATCCTTTTGTTGTTGTCTTCTTGTGTTTTTCATCTCTAGTAGTTCGTATGTTACAAGAAAGTTACGAAAACAGAAATAAAGAGGCTAATTCCGAAGGCCGGTATAATTTGGTGACATGAAAAACAATTTGAATTTCAAGTTATTTTCATAGGACAACTTTGTCCAAATTATTTATTTGTTTGTTTTCAGTTAAATATAGCATACATGTACTTATATTAAAAAAAATCATACACAAACAATTTATAGGAATTGCATGTGCTAGGTCGAACTTAGACGCATACGGGTTGCTCTCACAGTTGACTTTCAACAATATTTTCTTTTTCTAATAAAGTAGACACGCGCATATTGAAAATCGAAATATTGAAGAACACTATTGATTAAGTATTCTGTCTTAAGATTAAATTCTATAGCTAGATGACAAAGTTAGTCAATCTACTGAGATTTGAATTATTCATTTTGTGCAAAAAGGGTTTGATACCTCTTGCAAATTTGCTCTCAAGAAGAAAAAAAGCAAAACAATCTGGAAAAACAGTTAATTGTTTGCAAACAGTGAAATAACAACTGTTAGTAAAATTGTTCTCACTAATATGAACATTGTGAAGTAAGTACATGTAACAGGAAAGAAATGTGAAGTCCTGAAGTTTGTACTACAATGTATTGTTGAAATCTGTAAAACCGTGCACATATAGATACGAACAGTATACGAACAGAGAAGTTTAGTATAATGCGCAAATTTTGTCCAAATATATAATCCGGTTAAGGTAAAAGGTCTGGGAAGAAAATAACATTAATTCAAAAGGTATGTTGCCGCTTTATACAGGGTGGCCCAGAAAGAATGCTACGAGTATGATCGCTAAATTATCGGCAAAATGTCAGTAATTTTTATTTCGTTGGTCAGAACATTCTTTTTCCAATAAAATGATACCAAGATCATTGATTTTGAGTATAAGGCGTTTTGATTCTAGGACTATTTTTCGAAGGCAATGCATTTTCCCAAATTTGACAATTTTCCAACAGCGGCTGTCATTGGAACGCCGAGATATTTTGGCGTCTCAGCTTGCTATACCGGACAAACCGCAATGACAAAGGGCAGGAATGCCCTCGCTTTCATAAGGAAGACGATGCGAGGTATGTCTCCATTGTCATCGCGGTTTGTCCGGTATGGTTGGCCGAGATGCCAGAATATCACGGCGTTCCGATGACCGCCGCTATTGAAAAATTGGCAAATTTGGAAATTGCATTGCCTCCGAAAAATGGCCCTAGAATCAAAACGCCTAACTCAAAATCAATGATCTTGGTATCATTTTATTGGAAAAACAATGTTCTAACCAACGAAATAAAAATTACTGACATTTTGCCGATAATGGTGAAGAAATTAGCGATCATACTAGTAGCATTCTTTCTGGGCCACCCTGTATAAATTTTGCACATGTAAAGTAGAGGCTAATCGGTAAATTAAACGAGATTTAAATGAAATTCAAGCTTGAAGTTTAATTATGATTCTACGAAGTATGAGGAATCATGTCCTTCCCTTCTGTTGGGTGTTTGTCTTTTACGGGAGTCTCAAATTTTACCCCTCCCAACATTGCATATTCCTTAACTCGAGTTGGGTGAGCCCTGATGCAGTCCTGCCAACCAGTACGGATTTTTCCAGGGCAGTTCTGTTCTTATTAAAGTTATACCCTAGGAGATAACTGGCTTTAATCAGAATTTTTGCTGGGGAAGGTTTGAAAGTCTCATCCTATGTAAAATTTTGTGCTGAATCCGAAAAACGCAGTCTTATTGACCGCACTCATGACATTTTTAGGGTTTTGGCCATTTTTAGGCAAAAAGTGACTATTTTTATCATTTTTGGTAAAAATCAGATTTGGGGGTCGAAACTGTGCATTCGTAAGGCGAAACAGCCCTGACTTATGTAAAAGAGGATGCTGATTCCAATAAAGCAGTCTTAGTTACCCATTTTTCGACATTTTAGTCAGTTCGGCTACTTTTTGATAGAAAATGACAAATTTTATCATTTTTTGGTGAAAAATAAGATTGTTCTTCTGTAATTCAGAATTGGTTCTAAAGTTTTAGCAAGCCTTATCTACTTAGAAAATTGCGCAGATATCTAGCAAGCAGGATAGTTGTGCTCAATTGTTTCGTTTTGGCCATTGCAGCCATTTTGGGGCTAAAAATATCTATTTTGGTCAAAAATCAATTTTTGGAGTTCTGCACTGGAATTTTCATGGTGGTTGCAAATTTTGTGTGAGGACGATCGTAATTGCCGAGTGTATTGATTTCCAAAAGTATTCTCATTGATACGAATCATGACTTTTTCATTTGGAGGGAATTTTGGGGCAAAAATGTCATTTTTTATCATTTTGGGGATAAAAAGTGAGATTTGGCCAAAAAACTGTTTTGAAGATGGGTGGGAAACGCATGAAAATGCAGATTTCCTAAATCACTTTTATTAATCACTTAATTATTGTTTTGCTTAAATTGGCCATATAGATGCCTATTTTCTTTGTTCTGTGTTAAAAAAAAGGTTTTGGCATTCATTAATAAAACTGTAAGCGTGGTGGATATTTTCTTGTGAAACTAACTCATTTGGAGAGTGTAGTGATTCTTCAAAGTTGTTTTATTGACATCAACAGGGGCGTAGGCTGGTTTGGGCATGGGGGTGCACATCTTGGGGAGGTGGAACAGGGGAGGTGGAACTAAAGTTGAGAAAATCATGCGTTGAAAGCAGAAAAGGTGATGCAAATTTCGTTTTTGCTATTAGGGTGGAACTCCTATGGCTCTGCGGGGGGTGCACGTGCACCCAGTGCACCCCCCCCCCCAGCCGCGGCCCTTGATCAATAACAATATTCTGATTATTTTGGCAATTTTGCCGACAAAATGACAATTTTTATCGTTTTTAGCCAAAATTATGATTATGGGATCAAAACTGGTTTCGGGATGGGTGAAACAAGCACGACTTATGTAAAGAAAACTGCAGATCATAAAAACATCGATTATTAACTCCATCCTTCCATATTTTGATCACTTTACTCACTTTGGGGATAAAACATGATTATTTTCAAATTAAATTGACATCAATATCAGAATCAGAGACCACAATTATTTAAGTATAGGATATAGGTAATGAATGCAATTTAATGTAATGCAAAGTTATTCCTATTGCTGGCTACAAAACTTGACGAAGAAGGGTGGAAGCATATGACGACTCCAATACAATTGAATTGTTCCAGGTATTTAGCTTAATACAAGTGAAAAATGTGCTAATCAAATTAACATTCTTTTTGCATCTGTTTGGTCATTTTTGAAGACTTTTAGTCAAATATGATATCTGCAGTGGGGTACATAAATAATCAAACACGTCACACGTATCCTATGTCCTTGACAATCCGGTCGCTTTAACCGTCCTTTTAAGACATTTTGGCCATTTAAACACTTTGCCAAAAAATGATCAGTTTAATCTCATTTTTTTCAACATCTAAATTCAATGAGAATGTTTAATTAAGCATATTGTTCACCTCTGTTCAAAACTCATAATTTTATGAGAAAAAACAGAAAATTACTTTTTGATGGATTCATTGTTTCTTAGCATTATTTTTTCATGGGACCTCTGGCTTAGATTACTATTCATTGGAAGAGGTACACTGAAAAAATGTCTTTCTCAAGGGCACAATTTAATGCTATACACTAACCAGGAATCTAAGACATGTAAAGTCTTATCCAATAAGCCCTTAACCAAAGATATTTAACAGTTTATGTCAAACAAAAGATCACTATTGCCCATACAATTTTGGGTTTTCAGTATTATTTCTTCAATTTTGTTAAATGAAGGTAACATGTGTTTCTTAAAAGTTACTTTTAAATAATATAAACAGAATGGCCATTACAAATATATTTAATAAGAAAGAGGGACATGTTTTCATTAAGCTGTGGGTAGTTAAGTTTACCCTGGTGTGGTCATTAAAGACTGTTGTTTCCCAATTGGTGTTACTGATTAAACAAAATGTTAATTGGATGCATTCACGGCCCCCAAAACTATAACCAAAATTATGGCGGTGAATGTAGCCAGTAATTGATTTTTCAAAATAATGATGTTAAGACAGTCGACAGGGGTGTCGTAGTAACTGAATGTATTAAAATTGTTAATATCACAGCCATATTTTTCTAGATATTCACTCTTTGGCCACGTGTTAGATGTCATGATGTTCAATTCATACAAGCACAAGCTAAGTTTTGGTCGATTGGACAATTTTTTGTCAATCTTTCACAAAGTAGTCTATTGTCAACCCAGACATCAGAAAACAACATCTAACCTACAGAAAATTGAGTACAGTGACAAATAATGATGTTTAAATTAGATGAGAATATCTAGCAGTATGTACATTAGCTGTGGGTTATGTCGGGGTCCCCCTCCCCTCGACATTTTACAGTTTGAGCATTATCTCAAAAACAGGAGAGTTTCAGAGCGAGTAATTTTTAGGGCATTGATAGATCATATGGGTGTATCTACAAAAACTTATTTGCAAGAAATAACATTTTTTTGATACCATTTACCAAAACTGTACCTTGGCTTTAACACAAGATACTAACCATAAAGAGGTTAATGACCTAGTCCAGTCCTGCTTAATTCTTTGCTCATCAGCTCATAGTGTTTGCAATTTTCAAATAACACTTTCTTCATCATTACTGTCATTTTCATCACCTGACTCATCATCATTAATGTCACTATTATAACGCTATGACGTAGAGATTTCGGTTAGAGTTCAAGTAATAGCATTAAGTAAGACACTTCATCCCCGTACCTCATCCCTCAGATAGGTTATAAACCCAGAGGTTCGGCGAAAAAATATATATTTATGCTAACGACCAATAATCTTATCAAAATATCAATTTTCTGTTATTTCGTTTCTTACAAAAACTAAGTAGTTTGGTAAGAAGTGTAAATTAAGTTTTCTTAAACATCATATTTGAATTTCCATGTGTTGGCCGGAATAAGGTCAAATTGGTTATTTTGGTAAAACCTGTTCAAATGACCAATTATCATAAAAGAGGAATTAAAGTGACCAGTATACATGTATGCACCTTCATGCATGTATGCAGTACCGTATACATGTATGCATGTTCATGGTACGTATAATGTGGTTGTTTATAAGTCATTATTTATAAATCATTTGTTTATAAATTATTCCCCAGATTTCATATATGTATTTGTCCAAAAGACTTCAAAGTAACCAAAACACATCACATGCAATGATATTGTATATTTTTAATGAAATTAGTACATTTTACACATACCCTTCATGAAACCCTTTATGATCAGTAATAATCTTAGAGTTTGAACGAAAATGACAAAAATAGATGTAGGCCAAAAAAATGCCCCCCAAAATTACATTACACAGGTTTTTTTTATATTTAAAACGCTCTTTATAATTAAATACAAGGATGGGCTGGTCAAAACTTTGGAACCAAAACTGAGTTGCCGAGGAAAAAATGTGAGATTTTCTTACCCAAAATGAAAGGAAAAAACAGGAAAAACACTCCCCAACAGTGGACAACTTGATCAAAATGTGAAAGGATGAGGTAAATTAGAATGTTTTCTTGTGGTCTACATTTTTTTACAAACTTTTCACACACAAAAAAACAAGTCCTGCTTGTTTCACCCTACCGGAAATTTGTCTTAACCCCACAGTCATAAATTTTACCAAAAATGATAAAATTGCCATTTGTCCCGAAAATTGACAAAATAAGAATGATGTTATTAGAGTCAATAAAACTGCTAACAGGAGTCTCTAAACATTTCAAAGGAGACCAGTTTTACAAGATACTTGGCGATAGTGGGAAAGTTTCATTTCTGAACCCCACGCCTGTTTTTTTTTACTAAAATGATGAAAATATACATTTTTTGGCCCTCAAAATGACCCATTTGATCAAAAGACCAAAGACTGACATTGATTAGAAGGATGTTTTGAAATCTGTATTTTCTATTACACAAGTCATGCGTTTCCCAAACGCTTAAAATTAGTTTTTGCCTAAAATCTCACTTTTTACCAAAAATTATGAAAAGTGACATTTTAGGCCCCAAAATTCCCTCCAAATCGAAATGTCATGATTCGTGTCAACGAGAATACTTTTGTAAATCAATGCACTTGTCAGCTACAATCGTCCTCACACAGACTTTGCAACCACCATGAAAATTCCAGTACAGAACTCCAAAAATTGAGTTTCGACCAAAATAAATATTTTTAGCCAAAATAGATATTTTTAGCCCCAAAATGGCTGAAATGGCCAAAACGAAACGACTGAGCACAATAATCCTGCTTGTTAGATATCTGCGCAGTTTTCTTAGTAGATAAGGCTTGCTAAAACTTGGAACCAATTCTGAATTACAGAAGAAAAATCTTACTTTTCACCAAAAAATGATAAAATCTTATATTTTGTCCTGAAAATTGACAAAATAATCAGAATGCTGTTATTAGACTCAATAAAACCTCTTACAGGAGACTCTAAACTCTTCATATGAGACCAGTTTTACAAGAAACTTGGCGAAAGTGTGAAAGTTTCATTTCTGAACCCCAACACCTGTTTTTAACTAAAATGATGAAAATATGCATTTTTTGGCCCTCAAAATGACCAATTTGATCAAAAGACCAAAGGCTGACATTGATTAGAAGGATGTTTTGAAATCTGTATTTTCTATTACACAAGTCATGCGTTTCCCAGACGTTTAAAAATCGGTTTTTGCCTAAAATCTTACTTTTTACAAAAAAAAATGATGAAAAGGGGCATTTTTTGCACAAAAATTCCCTCCAAATCAAAATGTCATGATTCCTATCAATGCGAATACTTTTGGAAATCAATACACTTGTCAACTACGATCGTCTTCACACAAACTTTGCAACCACCATGAAAATTCCAGTACAGAACTCCAAAAATTGATTTTTGACCAAAATAGATATTTTTAGCCCCAAAATGGCTGCAATGGCCAAAACGAAACAATTGAGCATAATAATCCTGCTTGCTAGATATCTGCGCAATTTTCTAAGTAGATAAGGCTTGCTAAAACGTAGGAACCAATTCTGAATTATAAAAGAACAATCTTATTTTTTACCAAAAAATGATAAAATTTGACATTTTCTTTCAAAAAGTAGCCGAACTGACTAAAATGTCGAAAAATGGGTAACTAAGACTGCTTTTATTGGAATCAGCATCCTCTTTTACATAAGTCAGGGCTGTTTCACCTTACTCATGCATAGTTTTGACCCCCAAATCTGATTTTTACCAAAAATGATAAAAATAGTCGCTTTTTGCCTAAAAATTGCCGAAACCCGAAAAATGTCATGAGTGCGGTCAATAAGACTGCGTTTTTCGGATTCAGCACAAAATTTTACATAGGATGAGTCTTTCAAACCTTCCCCAGCAAAAATTCTGATTAAAGCCAGTTATCTCCTAGGGTATTACTAGGCGGTGCGTTCAACAACAATAAACATACGATTATAATAAGAATAGAACATGAATGTCCAAAATAAATTAAACTACTGAACCAAATGCCTTGGTTACTATAGTGAGTTGAATACAATGCCCAAATTGTAATGGAAATGACGTACTTTCATTCACTGGTGAGTGGCGGAACAAAAGGTTTGTTTTATTCATGCTTTTTCTCGT
>JZLH01S0011438.1:13507-27082 GCA_001188425.1 Eucidaris tribuloides
AGCGTTTTCTGGCGTACACGTCTTCTCGTGGAAAGCTACCTGGAGGTGGTAATATCACCTTTGATTTCTGTGTCAACAAGTGATTTGGAGTTAGTGGTTCGGGATGAGTTGGATCGATGAGAGACTCTACCGATAGTGGACGGCTATTCACAATCGCTGCTGCCTCACATAGTAACGTTCGAAGAGAATCGTCATCCAGTTGCTGGCCGTTTTGTTGAAGCAATGCTTCAAGTACTCTGCGAACCGTGCGTATCTGTCGCTCCCAAACGCCTCCCATGTGGCTAGCGTGAGGGAAATTGAAGTTGAAAGTGATGTAGTCACATCCATCTGTGAGAAGACTGCCTTTCACCTTCTCGTGGTCCATCTCCTTCCAAGCTCTCAATAATTCGTTCTCTGCACCAATGAAGTTCGTCCCCCTATCAGACCGTAGCTGACGAACAGGACCACGAACCGAAATAAATCGTCTAAGAGCATTGATGAACGCATCAGTAGTTAGCGAGGTCAACGTTTCTATGTGGATCGCACGTGATGCCATACAGGTGAAAATCAGACCATACCTTTTCACTTGTTTTCTGCCCTCCTTGACAATCCACGGACCAAAACAGTCCATTCCACAATACGTAAATGGTGGGGCAGGAGTCAGACGATCCTTGGGTAGATCTGACATCTTTTGTGACTGGGTTGCTCCCCGCAGTTTGTTACATGTCACACATTTTCTGA
The DNA here is from genome assembly GCA_001188425.1 of Eucidaris tribuloides. Lineage (NCBI taxonomy): Eukaryota > Metazoa > Echinodermata > Echinoidea > Cidaroida > Cidaridae > Eucidaris > Eucidaris tribuloides. The sequence goes on from JZLH01S0011438.1 coordinate 14,228, forward strand.
TCAACTTAGACACTGCTGTGCTGATACCGATGATCCAAAACCCGTTGGCTCGGATTTCATTCACCGTCATACCTCTCCCCTGATGAGCTGTTTGTTGGTGACAATGACGTATGATTAGCTCAGTCACGTGATACCTTTGTGGTAGGATAACCGGATGTTTCGCATCAAATGAACCCTCAGCACAACTCAGTCGTCCTCCAACTCTGAGAACACCATTTTCATCGATAAATGGATCTAATTTGTGTAGACGACTCGACCTCTTTACTCTTCGTCTATACTCCCTTTCAGTATTGTCTACATTTCCCTCTGATGTCAAATTCTTTAGAACAAGAATCTCCTCAAGAAATGACTGTTGTTGTACATGTTTGATGATCTCAGTTTGTGCCTTTTGGAGGTCATCTACGGTGAGTTGTTTGGGTGGAGGATCTCGCCCTTTGGTAGCCGAAGATTTCTCCTTGCAGCGCCTTCTCAACTGAGCCTTATATCTCTCACAGTTAGCTACTGCCTTCTTCAGTTGATGCCAGGAGGAAAAACGGTCAAAACGTTCCATATCAAATGCAGGCTGCTTGGACTGCGTCATTGCTACGCGTGACCTTTTGACCTCTGGATCGTCATCACATATTTTGTGGTTCACTTCTTCCATATCAGGCAGTTCATCTGCATACAGGAACTTTGGGCCTTCGAACCAGTCTGATTCCTTTAGCTGTTCAACAGTAGCACCTCTAGATGCGATATCAGCTGGATTATTCTTTGAATCGACATGTCTCCACTGAGCAGGATCTGAATGATTTCTGATCTGTCGGATTCTGTTCGCCACGAAGACGTGGAATCTTCTCTCGTCATTACTGATGTAACCCAGTACTACATTACTGTCAGTCCAGAAATAATTGTCTGCCTGCAAACAGCACAATTCTTGGTCCAAAAAGGAACTTATTCTAGTGGCCACCACAGCCGCAGTCAATTCTAATCTCGGGATAGTCAAACGCTTGAGTGGGGCAACCCTGGCCTTCCCCATGACTAGGGAGCAATGTACAGATCCATTGATGTCCTCAAGACGAAGATAGGAACAATTTCCATATCCGCCGGTGCTGGCGTCTGAGAAATGGTGAAACTGTGCAGATTTTATTTCACCAAACTTCTCTGGCTTGTAGCATCTTTGTACTGATACATTCTCCAGCTTGATAACATCGTGACGCCACCTTTCCCATTTCATTCGCAAATCCTCTGCCAGTGGGTCGTCCCAGTCTGTACTTTCTCTACACAATTCTTGTACAATCTGCTTTCCTTTCAGAGTTACTGGGGCGATAAGACCAAGTGGATCGTACAACGACATCACAGTTGAGAGGACTCCTCTTCTTGTGCATGGTTTATCAGCAAACGTTATTCGAAAGCCAAATGAATCGGACTCTATGCACCACTGTAGCCCGAGTGCTCTTTCAATGGGCAGGTCATCATGTAGAAGGTTCAGTTCTTTCACAGTTTTGGCTCGGTCGGCTACGGGAATTGTCTGCATAACTTCTCTCGAGTTTGACACAAACTTGTGTAGATGAAGTTTTCCCGCACTACACAACATCTTGGTCCTTGAAATCAAGTCGATTGCTTCTGATGGGGTGGAAACAGAGAGGAGGCCATCATCGACATAAAAGTTGTTGTGAACGAAATTCGCAGCATCTTGACCAAACTTGTCTGCATTGTCAGAAGCAATCTTTTTGAGTCCATAATTAGCACATCCCGGAGATGATGCAGCTCCAAACAAATGTACTTTCATTCTGTAATGCTGAACAGGATGATCATATTCTCCATTAGGCCACCACAGGAATCGTAGTTAGTCCCGATGTTCCTTGTTGACTGGAAATTGATGAAACATTTCTTGAATCAACATAAAGGCTACTTCATTCAGTCGAAACCTACCCAATACCCCGTGGAGTGTGTTTGTCATATCTGGTCCCGTCATTAGATGTTTATTTAGAGACTCGTTCTTGAATTGACAACTGCAGTCGAAAACTACCCTCAGCTTGTTGGGTTGTTCAACGCCATGCTGGGGAATATACCATCTCGATTTCTCGTAATTTTCAGGATCCGGTATGAATTCAGCGTATTCACTTGCTATGAGAGCATCCATGACTTTCGTGTATTCTTTGTAGTACAAAACATCTCTAGTAAACCTTTTACGAAGGCTCTGCAGTCTTTTATCGGCCTGGAATTGGTTGTCGGGTAGGTCCGGATCACTCGTCTTGAATGGTAATGGCATTTCATATTAACCTGCCTCTGTTTGGTGAATGCCGTTTTCCATTACCTTCAGAAATTTCTTGTCATATTGAGAGTAGGGTTTCTCGTGATCGTCTGGGAGAAAGTCTGCTTCCATCATCTTAATCACCCTACACGGAGCGATTTCTTCCTTCACTCTGGATTGACGGGAGAACATCGCCTGAGTAGGATGACCATCCTTCTGTAGATCGTCAGGAACAACATGTACCATCACACGATGACTGACACCTATTTAGTCTGTATCGACTCGAAAGTTGGACTCAACTGTGCCTACTATACTCCACCCCAAATCCGTCTGCATGCCAAACGGTCCATGCTCGTCCGGTGAATTAATCACAGTACGTGGAGCTAGGGCACTTGCACAGTCATAGCCAATGAGCAAACCAATCTTGCAGTCTTGAAGATGAATCATGTGTTGTTCAATACGCCGAAGATGGGGGTAAGCTTTGGCAACTTCTGGTGTGGGTATATGATCCCGATTCGCAGGCATGATATTTCGAGTGAAAGTCGGAGGCAAACAAATCTGCTTTGTACCATTGAATGCTCTCACCTTTAGGTCACTTATCTTCTCACTCGAAATTCTCTCTTCACTCGTCGTCATTGTAGAGGAAGAAAGTTAACTTTTACTCCATCAATTCCCATCAACTCTCTCGTCTTGTCTAAGATAAAACTAGTATCAGACTGTGTGTCGAGCATCGCATACACTAATCTCTCTCCTGGAGATGATTCATGTGACAGCCAGACTGGTACAATCATTGACGTCTTAGACATTCGATGAGTATCCTTATTGGTCAAAGCGTGAGATCTTGATGACTGCGTTTTTACGTCTCTTCTGATGTCGGCATCCTTAGTTTGCTGTCTCTCCAACCAATTATCATCATGCAGTGCAGTGGGATGTCGCTTCTTACATGAAGAACAGATGCTCCTTCTCTTACAATCCCTTGACCGATGACCCGACCTCAGACAGCCAAAACACAAACCGTGTTCAAAAACAAACTTCCTCTTGGCTTCGACATTCTGTGATGTAAATGACGTACAGTCTCCAAGAAGATGTTGTCCTTTACAAAACATACAAGAGGGCGTCTCTTTCCCTTTCTCATCCTTGTTTGTTTGCTTTTGACTCTGAGCGCCTGACAAGAAGACTCTCGCATCAGAAGTTGACTGGCTCTTTTCTGGTCGTCTCTTCTCCTTTGAGGATGGGGACTGTAGTGACGTGATGGGGTCACAAACGATGAGTGCTTCATAGGTTATGAACTGCGAGAATACAGAGAATGGTGGGAAAGAACCTACTTCCTGCCTCCACTTCACAACATTACGTCCCCACCTAACCACCAGCCAATCAGGGAGTTTACTCAACAAATTCTTGTCTCTCTCTCATCATCCAAGTGGTGGAGATGGTGAACATATTTAGAAGCTGTACAACACTGGCGAAGGAAATCTCCGAGCCTACGAAGACCAGTGGAATCCTTGGGCCCAACCTTGGGCCAAGCATCAAGCTTGTCCCTGAAAGCGTTCGAAATGATAAACGAGTCTCCATACCTTTCATCCAGTACTTTCATCGCCTCACCATACGCAGCATCATCACCCAGCATGGAGTATCCCTGTACTAACACTTTCGGCTACTTGAGAAGAAAGTAAAATCGTTCTCCAGCTGGGATACCACGATGTTCAATGAGGGCATTATAGCTCCGTTTCCATGATGTGTACTCGAGGGGATCGCCACCAAACACCCCTGGTTCAGGTATGGGCAGGCGATTCATTCGGAGCAGCTCGACCAACCCACCTGCTAAGGCTTCGTCTTGGCTGCGCCTTGAGTTCTCGGGAACTCCCTGCGATGCATTCTCAGGGTGTTCGACCAAACCACCTGCTAAGTCTTCGTCTTGGCTGTGTCTTGAATTCTCGGGAACTCCCTGCGATGCAATATCAGGGTGTTGAACTGTGATATGCTCATTTGTTGGATTGTTGACCCACTTCTGACACTTCTCATGCTTAGCCTTTGTTTGAGAGAACTTGTTGATTGCTCAATTTGTGGGGGGATCTCCTTGTTTGAGGAGCTTGTGCGTTTCCTTCATCAGATTTGCATGCTCTTCTTCAACCCCGTCCAACCTTTCCTCGCTGTCTAATTGCATTCCCGACGACAGTTGATCGTATGCTTCGATCGTTCTATCCATGACGTCCTGCAGATTATCTCTGCAGAGTTTCAACGTCGAGATTTCAGGTTCTTCATACGTCAAAATTGAGCGTAGCTTATTAGCCTTACGTCGCCACGTGGTTAGACATCCTTTAAAATTTCTACATCTCAAGTCAGCCTGCCACTGCACACCTTTCTCTGTTGGTTGACGGGTACGTTGTCCTTCGTCCTCGTCCTTCGTCGACATTTTGAAATGCAGAGTTTTCACTGTTACTGCGGTTGAGTAAGTTTAAATAAAGACAAGGTCTCTACGGGAATTGGCTTCATGTCGTTTATTGCTTGTATGACTCCATGGTAACATCACGCCATAATTCCGTGAAAACTATAAGCAAAGATACAATCATAAATCATAAGTACTTGTCTTGAACTCATTCAGGGGAATACATACATAGCAATACACGTAATTGTAATGAACTGAGAAATTTAGTATACCATGTCTGCACATATTGACCTTGCACCAGACATAACATCCTCCTCTACATACCAAACCACTGGACAGAGACTAACATCCTCCCAAAGCCCTACAGACTGCACTGGATCTTAATATCTTAATGTAACAATTATCACTTGTGCATCAGACCACTGCCAGGCTGCATTAATGTACACACCCAGTTATGATGTATTAAAGTTATACTGTTATATTATAGATCTACTAATACACCTTGTATTATGAAGTTATCACGGTAATAGCCCCTATATTGATATAGTTTGTTAAATACTTGACTCTCTCAACCCTAATACTGGGAACCCTGGATGCATCTACATTTTTTCTACCTTTACATACAGTAGACCATACAGTCCTTTTAATTGCTCGTACTAGTACATTATGCTATGCATGTGTTTACACCATACACTGATACACATATCACAGTGGCTCATGTTCACTGGGCAAAATAACTAACTTATAACAAGTTCAAACTTGTTTTCATGCAAATATTTTAACTCAATAATATTTACTGACCTCTTTGCCTCCATAACCTATACTTTCGATAAAACACCAATCCAGGATGAATCTGGAATGAGATGATTCAATCTCAACCTGCAAACATCTTGCCTTGGGTTTTTTGAAGGTTTGAGTTGGCCACGAGATGGCGCTGTTACATTTGCCAATACATAAAAAGGGTAGAAATTGAACTGGGTTCAATCAACTTTCACTACACTTGTTAAAACCTTTCGCAAAATAATTTGCATTTTTGGAGCCCTGCAATCTAGAAACTTGCTTACAGCAAGCTTGCAGTAAGTTTTCAACAAACTTGCCGGAAGCTAAGCTTACTGCAAGCTGGTAGGCTTACAACAGTCGAACTCGCAATCCCCCTTTACCAAGTGAGCCAAATCGCGTGGTTCTAGAGCTTCATAACTTGAGAAAGTCTGCACTATTCAAACGATGTATGTACCATAAGCGTTATTATAGCTAAATAAACAAGGTTTTAATTGTCGGTTGTTCGGCAGAAGGGCCTTAACAGTCAATTCTCTCTGATTTGAGATATTGCCCTATTTGATATTTGCCCTTAACAGACTGACAAAAGGATCTACAAAATATTACACTCTACTTTCATTTCATGTGAAAAGAGCCAATAGTTTTCAAGTTACAGACAGTTAAGTGTTACGGTCCTTCCACCGGGAGCATTATGCAAGGGCCCTTCTGCTGGACAACCGACGAAATACAACCTTTGATTGTGTTTCTCCGTCTGTGTCTTCATAGGTCCGTGCTGTTTCCCAGGGAAACTTCAGCCAAGGAATCTCCGTTGTCTTCTCAGTGCTGAGCGAGGGTACAGGGATTTCGGACAGTGGCTTCAAAGTTGATGGAGGTGACGTCACGAAGCAAGAAAAGGCTAGGTCGGACGTGAGTCTTTCCCTTCCTGGCGAAATTTCCGAGCATATTCCAGGAGAATCGGCCAGATTGACGGTCACTGCTTTCCGGGTGCCTTCCCTATTTCAGGCGACGTACTTTACGGACTTTAATGAAAATCAAACCGAATTTAACAGAACGGCAAACGCGCGGGTCGTTTCAGCTGCGGTCGGAGAACGGAAAATAGAGAATTTGACTGACCCAGTTAGGATAAGCTTTAGACCGTTGAAACCAGTAAGTTCATCAAACAAGTTTAACACACACTATCTGTTTTGGTTACATCTGAACAATACATGCAGTCCTTTGTAAGTTGATTTTGCTGAAAGGAATTTACTCGTTTATAGAATAACCTAAACTAGGTTTTTCTTTCTTTGGAAAGAAAATATCGAACAAAATAGCTATTTTGTGGAGGTGCCGTGGTGTAGTTGCAAGTGCTTTTCACGCGCGAGCTACGTTTTCGATTCTAGTCACGGCAGTTAACATTCTCCAGCAAGGCGATTTATCCATATTGCTGCTCCCCACCCAGGGGTGAAATAGGGACTTCGTGGAAACTAGCTTAATGATTGTTGCATGGCCCTCTGGGTGAGCAGTGCTTGTCACTGAAGGGGCTACCCTGGGGAAATAAGACGCACCTATTATTGTTATCATTTTATTAATGAAGTATGCAAGCTTGACAAGAGCGTTGTTGATTTCACTCGACTAGCGGCTGTATTCATTGTACATTGGCAAATGTGTTTTTAAACAAGCTTTGTATGAAACTTCTCATTGGCTTTATTTTTTACGTGCACAGTCGTAATTACCAATTGCTTAATTGCAATTATTCTTGTGATAGGCCTATTAGGGATTTTATAACCAGCGGCGTAACAGGTGTCTGTTATTGAGGGGGGGCGAGGCAACAATTTACCTGTAAATGTGCGTCATTTCCTTTCATTTTTTTTCCGGTGGTTTGGTGATTTTCCAGCTGAAAAATTGTTCAGGGGGCAGTCTGCCCTCTGCCCATCCCTCCCCCCCCCCCGGCCCGGCTCCTACACCACTGTTTATAGCCAATCAATGCAAAGTGTTTAAAACTTTGAAATAACTAACTGCGAATTTATTTGTTGATTAATTTCGGACAGCAAATGGAGATTTCAATTTTATTCGTAATTAAATGGTGCCTTATCACAATCTTATTACCAGTAGAACATTTAATACATCATATTTCTACATACATGATATCTTACATCTCATAGTCTGACCTTCTCTGCATACGTCACTCGATATTGTTATAATTGTAATGCTGACGTAATTTGTGATGTTCGCCTTTACAGAATGGCACCAATCCGATCTGTGTCTTCTGGGATTTTAAGGCCAATCAAGGAAACGGAAATTGGTCGACAAGAGGGTGCCAGCTCAGTAACAGTAGCACCGATAAAGAGCCCGAGTGTGAATGCAACCATCTGACAAACTTTTGCATACTGATGGTAAGAGGGGTTTTTTGTTTTGTTTTTTAGAGAAACATCAAACTTTCGGACAAAATATATTTGTAGTATTCATGACATTGCCATTTTTCGTAATAAAATTAATTGTTTCAAGACTATATTTAATCCGCTCACTAAATAATAGGATAATCAATTAGATAAGCTAAAATCGTAATTCATGTAAAGGAGGACATAATTCTCTACCTCTTACACTTTTAGCTGGATAAGAAAAAAAACATTGATAAATTCAAAAACCACACCGCGCCACACAAAACAAGTCCTTTAAAAGATTGAGTTAATTGATTTGCACGTCAAAAAAACATCTATATGAAATCAAATCATTGCTGAAATCATATCCAATGTGAAAGAAATAATATAAATAAACACCTCTCATAAGAGACTGGGGTAAAAATATTGAGTTTGTTAAAATCTGAAAGCGGTTAAACTTCAATCCTTCCATTTTGACTCAGCAAATTTTAAAAAATCGCCGCAGACCAAACGTCACATGGCCCGTACCAAAAATGCCAGATCATCCGTTGAGCCCAACGCCCGCGCAGGGGATAATCCATTGAACCAATCAGGCGCTCCCTCGTCTTGCTACGGTGCACTCATAACCCGTGATCGCCATTTTGAGCAAATATTTGAAACTCACAGAAAGAACAACATCCTGGTAACATGTTCGTTATTAGTTTTCTCATAAAACATACAAAATTCATTGACTATGGATCTCAGACTTTCCAACATTCCCATTGAAAAGTACTAAACTACCGTTTGGTATTGACAATGAAGGGAAGTAATGGACTTGCAAATCCCTAACCCAAGCTTTAAAGGTAAATGACATAATTGGGGTAGTCCTCAACTTGGGGTAAAAACTATTTTAGAATCAAGTAAACTATGCAGGGATTCTACTGTAAAAATCTTGTAGGCAAAATTTGACTCATTTTAAAATAATGTTCATCAGTATGCCTTGTATTAGACAAATTTGTAGTGTAGCCTTCTATAGGGATAAATCTATCGTGGCCCGATAAAATTGAACTGCTGGCCTGTTCATGCTTGATTCTCCCGAAGTAAACAAACTCAAGGCAAATCCTTCCAGCCAGGAGATCCACTCCAGCTGGTGTACATTTGGTATGTCTTTCAACCAGTTTGGTTCTACAGGCATTTTTTATTTCTCCCAATCATGTCACTGAGCTTTAAGATGTCTGATCACTTCAATAATATTTATAGTGGCAACCATAAACATCGTCAAGTTACAAACGCGTTTATTGAAACGTGTTTCTTGAAACGATGTTCAAACGCGACGAAACGCAAACCCAGCGTAGTACATGCGTCCGTTGCGTTTTTTGAAACAAATTCGCTTCAGGGAAATACGTTTGTACGCGCTTGTAACGTGACGATGTTTTCAGTCGCCACTGTATGATATAACATTTACTGATTATGCGATAACCGTGCGTTTGACGTTTGACGTTTTTTATGACAATGAGAATACAATGACTAGTTTATTCATGATCGAATTCAGAATTATAATACCCTCGTTTTCCCCCAGGATATCTACGGAGGAACGACTCTAACAGAAAAACAGGACGCTGTTCAAGAAATCATCACATTTGTGGGTTGCTCCCTGTCCATACTTGGTTTGATTATTACAATAATCACCTTCGCTTCAAACAAGTAAGTATCCCTCCCTATAATTCTTGGTATATTATCTTTGTTTTATTTTTTATTTTATGCTGTGAAAAATATTACAGCTGTTTGATTTCCCAAATAAATTTTGGATTCCCATTTACAAAAACTTTCAACTTTAATACAATCATAATAAATTCAAAAAGAAAACAAATCAGATACCAATTTCATACCAAATAATAGATATGTGCTTTGGTGTGAAAATACCTCGTATCTGATTTCTTATTTTAAAAAAAATAAACATTGTTATATATCATCTGGCAAGGAGGTATCTTGTATTTGTACAGAACAAATTTTGTCAAATAAGTCTATAATAAAATATCATCATCAAAATGAAGACGTGAAAGTGTTGTCCCACTTGTCTACGTGTAAAATGTAATAAAACACAAAATCCAGAACGTGGATAATTGCAAGGTTGTGACTATACAGTGCAGATCACTTTTTACCTTGATGTTGTGTTGCTGTTTTGTTGTTGTGTTTTTCTTTCTCGACGTCCATTTTGAATCAAATAGGCCTATACACTTAATATTGTTATCGGCTGAAGACGTAGACTTGTCAAAAAACGAGTGTCCACGAGTAAACATATGAGACTTCATCTTATTTGAAACTTTGGTTTGCAGTACGGTTGTGATTACCTCTTCACACAAAAAAAAACAGTTTTGTTAGCAGATATTTGCTTATTCTTTTCCCGGCTGTGAAATTTTTTTTCCTATTAACTTTTTGCAACTTGTCTAAAGTTTTGTTGTTGTTGTTTTTCTTTTATGAGCGCCTTGATTTTCTCAATTTGCATGACGAAATAGATCTTATCCCCCTATAAAAACAAACAAAGAGAGGAGAAGAAGAAGAAGAAGCAGAAGAAGAAGAAGAAGAAGAAGAAGAAGAAGAAGGAGGAGGAGGATGACGCGAAGAAGAAGTAGAAGAACGAGGAGGAGGAGGAGGAGAAGGAGTAGAAGAAGAAGAACAAAAAGAAGAAGAAGGGGAAGAAGATTAAACATCGGATTTCAATAAGATTCAAAACAGAGACCGTGTGATCTGTAGACTAGCCATTTTACCAATGAAATAGCTAGTATTCGCTGACAGCAACGGGAATATTTCATATTTATTTTACATGGTGCGTAACATAAATATGATAATGTGAGTGCACATGCGCCCTTGTAAAATAAAAAGTTCGTAGGAAACGTAATTTAGCTTCCCGGCCTCCTATAAAAACCGTTCGGTGTGATAAACTGAATGGGATATCATTGGGACTTGTGTTATGTACCTCGTATTGTTATAATGTTTCATGTTGGGGAGACAGAGACAGGGGCAAACACAAAAATAAATACAAAGAAAATGTATGCTCTTTCAAATGCACTTTTATCTTCCACCTCAGAGCACTTCGGAACGATAAACCCAACCAGATCCTGTTGTCCCTCTGCTGCGCTCTTTTGGGTCTTTACGTCACCTTCGTGGTTATGATCAGTCTCGATATCGCACGTGGCTATTTCGAGATTCCATCGATTCCTTGCTCCGTTTTGGCGGGTTGCATACATTACTTCGTCCTAGCGTCATTGGCGTGGATGAGCGTTGAGGGCGCTAACATGTATATCATGTTTGTCAGGGTACTGGATGTATACGTCCCGTACTTTGTACAAAAGGCTTCTCTTGCAGCATGGGGTAAGACTAAATTTTGATTGATTAGGTGATGAAATTTTTCTAACGGCTAACACTTCTCTCGTTTTTAGCTTGTTCACTTATGAGATTACATTTACTGTGTATGATACCCATGTTTTCGATGTATTTTTTTTTTGGGGGGGGGCGTGTGGGGCGAGTCCTGTTTTGTATATGCATGTTTATGTTTAGTTTTATTTGGAAAAGTAACGAGAATAGGAGGAAGAAGAAGAAGATGAAGAAGAAGAGGAGGAGTAATGTTTTGAATTGTAAACATGTTCGTCACTTTTGCACTTGCTGTAAATTATTAACCAACTTGGTTGCAGGCAAGCGTACAAGCATGATTATACTTGTAAAGAAGGGAATACTTTCTTCTTTCTATAATTATATAATTTGATAAGACTAAAAGTGTAGAAACTCAATTCCTTAAGTCTCTTGAGCATCTTCGGACATGAGCGCATCCTAAACATAACGCATGTCTAGCACCATCTAAATCATATACGGTATATGTAATTGTCTTCAAATGAAGGAAACTATATACTACAAAAACAACGGTGTCAACAGGTCAAACACAACTCGTTGAGAGAGGAACGCACCCTCAGGTGTCAAAAGATACACCATGGAGTTTAAATATAATACCAACTATTGTTGACAATAACAACCAGAATGGTGTTGAATTAACACCAATGGGTGCTGAACTAACACCATGAATATAAAACTGGTGTAAAAGGCTTGGTGAGGTCCTCTCACAACACCGATTGGTGTAATTTTAACACCACCATTTTTGCAGCGGAAGCAACTACGTAACTAGTCTGACTGTCAGACCTTTATTCTGGAATCAACAGCCAAACCTGTCTTCCGCATAAAAGTCTGACATAATCGACGCATTTCCAGTTACAGAAAAAAATCCACAAAAATAGCCCTTCCAGAGAAGATTTATCAGTTCTTATCTGTCAGGTCTGCAGTGATATAATATGATTAGGCGACCCCTGAGGCAAAAGCCTGGGCATGGGCTCACTCTTATCTCCCAAGACCGTAAGTGATTGACACCTTGTGTCAAAAACAGATGGTAAAACAGTTTGTTTAATGTGAGTAGTCCCAGCCTTATCTGATCACTGTAATCAGATCTTTACACTGGCTTAGTTCTTAATTTGTTTGCATGGTAACAAGAGTGAGAAAAAGGCCCATACAATGCAGTGGAAGTAAATGGACCATCCAGACGTTTTGAAGAAATCTTGTCAGAAAAACAAGAGACAAGTTAAAAGCCCCAAAAGTTTATTCTTTCAGACCATCCGCTTCGCGGATGGCCCCTGCTTCGCAGGGGAGGTCTGAAATTCAGACTACTACGTAACCTAAAAAGAAGCTAAAAATTGTATTTCTCTATCATCTTTGTGATTGGTTCAATTAACATTTTGAAAGATGTTGTTCTTTTTTCATACTATTTTTACACAGGTGTACCCTTCATCATCGTTGTGATAACAGGGGGAATTACGAGAGAAAGCTATGCCCAGACCGACATGTAAGTTATCAGTGTTCTTTTAGATGACACGAAGAGTAGTGGTTTATAATTAAACAAATATTGTCTTTTGTAGCAGAGGACAGTGAAATATATCTTGCTCTGTAAGGAATACAGAGGACAAGATATGAAGAGTTTCATAGCAAAACCCAATATATCCAATTAGGCAAACTGAGATAAAAGACATTTTTACTGCGCAAATGAAGAGCTCGTTTCCAAAAGGTACTACATTCATTTTTGG
>JZLH01S0011473.1:32889-49377 GCA_001188425.1 Eucidaris tribuloides
CAAATTTTGCAATGCTGGGTGCTCAGTGTAGCAATGATGAAGGATCTAGGTTATAATCGTTCAGCTAGCAGGCAATGGAACTAGCACTGGGCATGATGATAGAATCTGGGTTAATACTTGGTTGTATGTTGATTTCAAAATTCATTCCAAACACAGAAAAGTGAAAATTCATATTTTGGTTCAGTGTATTTTTTATTTGCACATGCAGACGAAAGACTCAGGGGGCATTTAAGCATTGCGCCTGTCTGTCCTTGCTTCGTTCGTCCCTAATGGTGTTCCTCATGCATAACTTGAAAAAAAAACTACAGATTTTGAAATTTTTTGGTATACACACTGAAATACAGTGCACTCTCGTTATAAGAATCCTTGGGACATGGAATTGTTTCTTTATACATGAATTTCTTTATATCAGGGTTGCAAAAACAATAGATTACAAAGGAATCAAGATAGGGGACGAGATTTTACTTCTTATAATGAAAATTTTGTTATATCAGTGTTCTTTATAACGAGAGTGCACTGACTACAGGTCAAGTTCGAATTTGGAGTTCATAGCGTCATACGGTCAACAGCTCATATGTGAATAGGTTCAGACGATAACTTAATGAATATTTGACAGATTTTAAAAAATTTGCATGTAGGGTAATGGACTCTAAAATACAGGTTAATGTTGATTTGGAGTCTCCAGTTCGAAGGTCAAAGGTCAACCGCCTCATATGCAAATTGTTAGCTGACGTTTAACTTAATAAATTACGAGATGGTATTTTGATAATATTTAGCATGTGTAGTTGATAAACACTAAAATACCAGGTCAGGTTCTGTATTCAGAGTCTGCCAGGTCAAAGTCAAGGATCGCAGCTCATCAAATCGGTTTCCACATGATAACTCAATGAGGAAATGCGTTAACTGATGCGTAAGCAAGGGCTCCGGTCTGTGCGACACGCAAATTTCTAGTTGCTAGCCTTTCCTGTGTGGAAATTGTGTTCTCTATTAGTTTTGGCCCTCCCATGACGGCACTTACGTTCTTTTACAGTTAATGACCGTTACACAGCAACAGGGTCGCTCTTAATTTTTTTAAACCAGCAGCGCGAACTAGTTACATAAATTTTTGGTAGTCTTCAGCAATTCTGTCCATCCCGCGCCCCCTCCCCCCCCAAAAAAAAAAAAAAATGAATATTTTCATATGTCTTTGCGCTGATATTATAAGAAATATTTTTGGGGCTAGCCTGTGACTAAGTTACTGTAGATTTTGGATATGTTGCAATGATTTTGTTATCGCATTGGCTAGCGACTACTGTGTTGACCTGTAGAGTACTGAGCAGATATGGCCAGCCTAAAAATCTAGCTGTGAAAAAGTGTTTTTGATAAAATGTCATGGGAAAATTTAACGGAGGATTTATTTTTTAGTATGTGCTGCTTATACTAATGACTGAAGACGTGATTCATGAATGATTTTTCTTTTTTCACGTTTCAATATTCAATCTTCAAAATTTAAAATTTGTGTTATTCTGATTTATGTGTGGGTTTTCAATATTCGGTTTTGAGTTGTTGTTGATTTCCAATTATTCTCAGTATGTTACAGTTTTTTTGCAAATCCGAGATCGCCTCAGCGGCGCTTGTTACGCATGCACCTAAATCTGGTGTACTGTCTGGCATGTGCACAAGTTGTTACACACAGCAATCTCAGATTTGCAAGATCTTATTTAGGGTACAATATCAGTAGACACAAATGAGTTGTACTACATTCTGTGAGTTAGATATAACAAACTCGCCACACATGCATGTTTACAGTACCGTTGTCATCTGAAAAATACATTGCAAAAGTGGTACCAGGAAATATATTTCATATTACTTATGCTACATTGAACATTAGATGAATTTGCTGAAAAGTCCTCATGTGTTTTGTTCGGTGAGTGGAATTTGAAAGTTTAACAGTAAAACCTAAAATCCCGCATTTTGACTTGAAACTTTTTTTCTTAATGGTCGTAATCTTGTTTTTAGATATTCAGAATACACTGCTTGATCATGGACTTGCTGGATGATGAACGCTTTGCTTGGGTGGCCAAGGTACCCTCGATTTCCGTCGAGCTTCCGAAGCAGGAACTCAGTAGAAATTGAGAAACGCTTTCAAAGGGATGTTCACTGACAAACGTTTCAACTCAAAACTCATCGATACATCGAGGACGTCCTGGAGAATCAAAAGTTCCAGTTGAGAAGTTTGCGGAAGTTCTATGAACTCTCAGAATCAGATGATGATGCTGATGAGATGAAAATGAACGCGGAGAAGACGACAAAGACAAAATCATCCAATTATCATTGAGCATGATTGAGCCTCTCAAAGGCAAAATGTAGGAATAGAACAATTTAGCAGAGGGTTGGCACAAACATGAAGGCTAACATGCTTCACTCATCAGTGCCCAAAGAAACAAAGAAACGAAGTGGTAGGGATTTGCGGAAAGAGTTAAAGAAAGAAAGTACACACGGAAATTGTACACAAAGGATAGGCAAACTGCAGTTTCACCAAAATTTTTCAAAGTCAATAGAGAGAGAAGTAATCTACCAGGAAACGAAAATTATCAGACGACTTAAAGCAAGAGGTGAACTCGGGAGAGTTTGAAGATTATCTAGTAGTGATGCAGCTGAGGTGGCCTTGGAAGTGATCGAGGTCTTGAAAAGAACACTAACAAAAAGGTAAGATTCCTACGATGTTTGAGTAATTTCATTTCAAATATACCCATTTCATTTATTTGCCATTACATGATGCAAGTTGCAGCCCAATGGTTGTGCCTATTTCAAACCATTTCGCATTTCTCTCCACAATGCTTTTTTATTAAAGGATGCGCCGCCTCGTAATCATGACATCAATATCATTCGCTTTGCCCCTACTGCAGGGCGCAGGTAACACAATTGTGGAGCTGCAAACAGAATTGCATTGGAGGTAGGGCTGTGTGCAGTTCCAGCTTCTATCGGTTGAATTGTGCTGCATTAGGGAAACTGTATCACAATTTGTGCGACGCTCGTTTCCGAAAGTACATGTATACGGGCATTCCCGGATTATTTCCCGGCCAGGCAGCTCGAAAAAGTCGAAAACATCAGGATGCCGACTGTTCGGTCACTTTAATATTCATTGTAGTCCCAGAAAAAAGCAAACGCTTAAACAAATTGGCTTAGTGTGCAGAAGTGATGGGGCGTACTGATTTTAAAAACAATGACTTATGCTCTTATTCACTTGATACATTAAAGCAAACTTATTTATTCATTGCATCTTCCTGAATTACTATGACATTAATATATTAATGTCAAACCACCATTTGCTACACGTTTTTGGCTTTGACTGCTCAAGAGCGGCTTAAGTGGTCCATCTTATTTTTTTTCCTATTTGCTCAAGCGATCGAAGCAAAAAATGATGTAGCAAAGGTTTTTACATTAATTTCCCAAAGTCACAATACTGAAGATACATCATTGTATAATAAGTTGCATAGGTGTATTCATAATGTTAAAGTGCAAAGATTTTAATCTTGAAGATATGTTTCAATAATTGCACATTGCTTTACACATACAGCTTTTGTATTAGGATTTTTTTTTTTCTGGGATCCACTCTGCTATTATTGTTGTATCATTTAGAATGTAAAATCATACATCATGGACAAAGTTTTGGAATTTTTTTTCTACAAGTGCATGGTTCAATCATATCAAGAAAGAGGTTTCTTGTCTGCCACAGGGGGCCACACTCGGCAGGGGGGAGCCGACCTTTGCATTTTTTTAAACTTTATTAAAATGGACTGGGAATTTATACTGTTTTTGAAATTCAAACTATTGTTTTGAATTTGGCTAGTAAAAAAAAAAACAAATGGCAGCAAAAAATTGTTTTATTTTGTCATCGTCGGCCTTGCCCCTTGCTTATTGGATGCAGTGTGGCTTGCAGTTTGGCTAGTAAAAACGGATCTCGCCCTCCTAAAAATTTTACCTGGGCACCGCCTGAGTAAGGCTCGTTTGAACTTAGTCAATGATCTGCTCTGCATGGCGTGATTGACATCTTAATTGTAAGAAATCTGCACTTTAAAACAGGGGCAGGCAAAGAAATGATAATATGTTCCAAACTTTTCTCCATAGACTGTAGAAGGAACAATAGCAGAAAGTATACTGAATTTGCAAAAGTGTATGATAATACATTTTCGAGAAACTAACCTTGTGATGAAATACCATGGGTGAAACTATTTCATAAAATCTTGTATAAAATGATATATACCATGGTTAAACTCTTACATGTACTTGTTGATGATTCAATTTTATAACGTATTTTAGTTTTTATAATTTTATCACAGTTTATGTGTAGCAGGACTACAAAGACATTCAGAGTTAGTATGTTTTGAGATTTAAGAAAAACAGGTTGTTTATACTTCACTAGAAAGTTTGTGTTAACATGGTTTTGAAGATGAAAGAGGGAAGGAAAAGTAAATAGTAAAGTTTCAATTTGAAATATTGTTTTAAATTTTTCCTTTGTAAATATCTGCTCTTAATTACACTTGCATGGATGAAAAGTCTCTGCAATCCCAAAGTTTTCAGAAGTATGTTACCATGTTAATTCATGTTGATCATACTAGTGTGTTGCATATGTACAGTGCATATAATGTATTACAGGATTCCTTGCCTTCAAATTCAGACTCTGCAGCCACACCGGGGCCTTGTGGCAGAACAGAATTGGTATAGATCTGGCGCGAGCAAGAGGGCAACATCGAAACCAGACCCTCGGAATGCAGAGAGCGAAGAGGAAGCTTGAGCGGGGGATGTAGATTGAGACACACCTGTGTCAGTCCGCTGGGGAAGGGTTGGATCATGGCTGGCGGAGAACTGTGCGATCGTACCGACGCCCCATCGAGCGAGAATGTCAGTCAGGGTGGCCCATTTGCAACATGGACTGGTCGACGATGTGACAGCACCGACTTGTTGTGCTTATCAACTCATTCAAGCCAGCTGCGGTGGTGTCTTCTGCAGTCAAGGTATATATTTATTATGTTTCAAATCTTCCTTAAGAGGCAGAAGGAGCCAGCAGACTAACAGGACAAGTAAGAAAATAAATGACATTGTGAGTGTATTGTGAGAATTCATTGGTACAGTGGTGATAAAAGACAGCCTAAATAAGGGGTACTCTGTGTGATACTTCACCCTTAGCAAGGCCCTGTAAATTAGTTAATTTGTGTTTATTTTATGTCTTTGCAAGTTTTATGTTGGGATAAAACTTGCAGAAACAGCTATAGGGGGAGGAGCTTATCGATTCAAACAGTGCATACATTACCACGGCGCGACTAACACACGTTGAGTGGCATGCATCGGTCACGCATGGTCAGCTCCACGCCACTATACGTGCGATCTGATTGGTTGGCAAGAACTCAAATTTTTTCTTAACTTATGCCTGTTAGTTGCTAGCGCCTTCTCCCTTTAAAGGCATCATTTAACAATGTTTCCGATTTTAAAAATTGAGCTACATGATTCTCCGTGCCATTATTGTCTCTGATAAGATCTAAAAAACAAGCCCTGGAAAAATTGCATTTCAAACTGATCATTAAGTGCTTTTATAAAGTGAAAATCAATGAGTGACTGTTTCAGTTTGCACCAATAGATTGCTGTGTTGTAGAATTTGTGTCCTTTGGACATACATTCATGTGGCGATATTTATCTGTACACAGTTTGCTAGTGACAATTGCTTATTTGGACACTCCCAGACACACCTGAGACATGATGACATATGGGCAATTCTGCGAAAAATGTTACCCGAGCTCAAAATCATGAAATCTGTAATAATTTTAAAAATATATGTGCTACAGCAATAGATTTAGTATCACACAATGGAACTCATCAAACTCTTTAATTTGAAATTTTGAATACATGTGAAGTACATTTAGACATAATTTTCTTCAAAAAACCCATTTTCTAGCAAAATTTTCTTATCTTTTTTGAAAAATGCACAATCTTTGAGTCTCATTATTTCACATTCAACAGCACTTTAGTTCAATTTATAGTAGTTTGCAGTTAAGAAAGGACCAAAAATGACCTATATTAGCTTTACATTAGTTATCAAATGCGTATAAGTACCTAAAAAAGTGGTCCGAGGTGTAATGTCCGTAACGTTAAAAATGTAATGTCTGTAACGCAACATTTATGGTCCTGTACGGGATACACTGAATCTGTTGTACCCAATAGTCATCCTACAACTCAAACAGGTCCTCAGCACCCATTTCAGAAGAAAATTAGCTTCACTTCATGCTCAATCTACAAAATTTTTAACAAATGCATTGGTAGGTGAAAAGTCATGTCCAAAAAATGTAATGTCCGTAACGGCAAGCATTATGTGTGATAACTACCAAACGATAAATAGAAACTAATTCAAATTTAAACAGTTAACACTTCAGGGTGACCTGTTTGAGATTACCACAAATAGGTTCAGAATGATAATGATGGTTTCTAGAAATAAGCCCCCAAAGTTGCAAAAAACTGTCTGAATGTAATGTCCGTAACGCTGGAACTGCTCATATGATTGGAAAATAGTTAATTAACAAGCCTTGTACAAATTTATGATAGGATATTTGTGCCAAAAGTATGAAAATTTAGATCAATGGCTACACGGTGTACATCATATTTTTGTGTCCCTCTTCTAATATTCATATATGGTTGAAATGAAAATAAGATGACATTCTCTTTGAAAGATGTTCTACAACTGCACACCCATTCTTGGAGACATGTTATTTGTAACCTCTTCTGCACATAGAACTTCAGTTTTATCTGTCTTCCCATATCCTCAGTAAAATTTGTGGTGGTTGTCATTGGTTCAAAGAGGGAAATATATATGCGTAGATTATTATTCATGCATTGTTGAAATACAAAGGTGTATAAATTCATTAAAGACCGATGTATGGCCATGTGTGACAGGTCCATGGTTAAATGATACCCCAAAGGACTTTTAATATAATCTAGAAATGGTATTAAATATTCTTTAGATTCAAAAGAGTTGTGTCTTTTGCTCTCAAGATCTATCCATCTGAGTTTGGTCTGCAGCGGATGAAGGAGGAAGATGCCAAGGGCCCCCAGGAGCTGGTGCAGAAGGAGGAGGACAAGACAAAACCAGATGGTGTCAACGAAGGGCGTTACCATCAGGAGAAACTCAGAAAGTATCAAATGCAGAGGTATTATCTTAATAGTATTTTTTTAAAATACAGGGTGGCCCAGAAAGAATGCTACACCTGTTATCGCTAACTCCTTCAACATCATCTGCAATATGTCATTGGTTTTTGTTTCAGCGATTAGAACATTCTTTTTCCATCAATATGATACCATGATCATTGATTTTGAGTCATTCGTGTGGGTCATGTGGCCATTTTTCCGAGGCAATGTCATTTCCCAAATTTGCCAATTTTTCATCAGCGGCGGTCATCCAAACACTGAGATATTCTCGTGTCTCAGCGTGCCATACCAGACAAACCAAGATGACAACAGGGATGACAATGGAGATGCAGCTCACATGGTCGTCCTTATCAAAGCGAGAGCATTCCTGCCCTTTGTCTCGGTGGAGCTATTCTATGGCACACCTTAAAGGTAAATGACATGATTGGGGTAGTCCTCAACTTGGGCTGAAACTACTCTAGAATCAAGTAAACTGTGCCAGGATTATCCTGTGAAAATCTTGTAGTCAAACGTTGACTCATTCTAGAATAACTAATGTCTATTGTCCCTCGTGGCAGGCAAACCTGCTGTGTGGCTTTCTATGGGTCTTATTTTTATCATGCTTGATTCTCCTTAAGTAAACAAATTACAGACAAATCCTTCCAGCTAGGAGATCCATTCCAGTTAGTGTATAGTTGGTATGCATTTCAACTCATTTGGTTCTTGAGGCATTTTCAGGTGTTCCCAATCATGTCACTAACCTTTAACATGAGAATATTTCGGTGTTCTGATGATCGCTGGATGTTAAAAATAGCAGATTTAGGAAATTACATTGCCTCAGAAAAATATCCCTAAGATCCAAACACCTCAATCAAAATTAATGATCATGGTGTCATTTTGTTGGAAAAAGAATGCTCTAACCCATGGAATAATCACCAATGACATATTTTGAATGACTTTGAAGAAAATAATGATCGCATGTGTAGCATTCTTTTTGGGCCACCCTGTATAGTACACATACTAAGAATCTTGTTGTAGGATTGGTCAAGAGTTAATCAGATGAAAAATTGTAGTTTTGCCCAATACCGGTAATCACCCAATATAAAAGTTTGTTGTACTCAATGGTGATAGTACTTTTGTGCTTCGCTGATCTCTTGATCAATAGAGTCCCAATGCTTTATCGAAAGTTTTGAATATGTATGAAATGAAAGTGCGTTGTACCGTAAGAAATTGGACTATCAATTGCCTATTCAGTTGCTCTGTCGGCAGTACAGATATTTCAAATTCACTTTATATTACCGTATTCCGTAGAGAATTAATCATTACTTCTCTTTCTTGTAAAGAAGTAAATATCTTTTTCTTTCTCTAGAGTGAAATATAAAACCATCACCTTTTGGACAAACTATCACTTTCTCCGTGATATGCATGTATATCCGTATCTTTCATTTGCTTCGCTTTGGAAAGATATCTACATGCAAATCACCTGGAAAGTGTCAGTTTGTCTCACCACTTTCGCCAACGTTGATTACTTGCTTTACTATTTTGCAACCATACTTTGCAGGTCAAAGGTCATTCAGGTCAACATACCTGAACAACGGTACTGCTCGAGAATTTTTTTCCACCTGTTCTGGAATATTCTGTAATGTTCTGGAATGTTCTGGAATATTCAGGAGTAAAATGGAATTGGGCTGAATTTCAAAAATAAAATAAATTAATTCCTTTTCAATCACAGTCTCACATCAAGTAAATATATACATGTATGTTGATACATTGCAAAAGCCAATCACGTGTTCGGACAAGCATAAGGTGTAGAACTTAATCGGCAAATGCAAAGGAATCTTTTGAGTGGGAATTATTCTGGAATATTCTGGAATATTCTGGAATATTCTGGAATATTTCCACTGGAGAATTATTCTTGAGCGGTTCTGTATGTTGTGGAGTCAACATCAAAAACTTAACCTAGGGTTAGTTCTGTTTGTATTATCTGATAGGGCTTGGCCAAACTTCAACACATAATTTGGATGTTCATTCTGCTTATTTATAATGCATACAATAAAAAATCAGTGAAAAATAACCTAAAATGTCATAATTTTAAAATGTGTTCTATCCAAAGTAGCGAGATGCTGGCGAGATATATTTCTTGTTTTTTTTTAGGTCTTGGTTATAAAAGCGCTCTTTCATTTTGGGTTCAGCTGTCCATACATAACCTTGAAGAGTCGTGCACACATTAACATATATTGTTTGGTGGGGTTAAATGCACACAGGAAATGGCCATAAGCCACTAAGTAAAATTTGTTACCCCTCAATCTATGCACTTTCAATATTAACAAATTTTGCAAGGTATATGAACAAGAGGTGAGTAATATTTGATAAAGTATGTGGATATTTGCCAAACACAGAATTATTAAGGGAAGGTGGGTATTACCCTTTCATTGATTTTGCAACAGTCTTAGTGCACCTGTGGCATATAAAAAATGCCGAGCTGAATATTACCCTACCAAGTCTGTCTGCAATGCAAGCCGAATTATTTTTGACTAAAATGCTGATCCACTTATAATATTAAAACACTGACCTAGATTACAAGACATGTCATGAGGTCACGTCCAGTTGTTTGTAGGGAGATCTATGTTCATGTCATAATCATTTACCCTTCTGCAGGTTAAAATACTTCTATGCCGTGGCAGAATGTGACACGGTAGGCACAGCGAGTGCCATCTATGACCAGTGTGATGGTATGGAATATGAAAGCAGCTCAGCCAGGCTAGATCTCAGGTTGGTTTCATTTTATGTTTGAATGTACTTGTCATGCTTTATTAGTTCACCTGAGCCAAAGGATCAGTTTCTATCAGGACCGGAGATTAATTCAGTACTGGTAAATTGATGCTTGTTTCTCCTAAAACAAACAAATTCAAGATAAATCCTCCCAGCAGAATATACACTGAAGCCATGTTGTTTCATCATGACTTTATTGAAATAAATCAAGATAGACATACATATATACATAAAGGAGGACCAGGTCCACACTTTCTTTCCAAACATATGGCAGGTCAGAGGTATGAACACAATGAGAACAGAATTATTAACAATTTACATTTATACATATTAAACAAACAGATATTTACTTTTTTTTTTAAATGGTGAAACTGAGTTGAACTTAAAGCAAACATAATTATTTACATGTACAATGTAGACAATAAAATGATGCAATTTTAGTAATGGCTTCATCTGTTATATTTTGAGTCACATTTCTTGTTTTTCCACTATCAAAATAATTGCATTTGATTAAGATGTTTTCAGAAGAAATGGTGAATGTTAAATTTACCAAAAATAAACTTCATTAAATTCAAATGCTTGAGCATTATAGAGCACAGACTAATATAATTATAGTACAATAACATGTAACACATATTATACACTCAATTTAATCTATACTAAACAAATTAAATTATATCATGAAATTATTGATCGAATTAATAACTGCTGTATGCTAGTGTGACAATTTGGTTAAATTCTGGTTTTACTTTACAGTTCGTTTGTATTAAAACGTAAAATACGTGTCAGAAAACTACAGGAAATGAAGGGAATTTTTTTCATTAAAGTGGGTATTATTTTCTGAGATTACTATTGAATTCAAACCAGATTACAGTGTAATTATAGATCCAAGTAGTGTATCTCCCCCCATGTCTGTTCTTTTTTTGGCATAAAATATTGTGAAAGATGAGAGAATGGCATGTTTTGAGATTGTCTGGAAAATTCGGACGGACGGATTTTGAGAATTTGTTTCAATCGGTGCTTGTTTTTAGCTCACCTGAGCCAAAGGCTCAAGTGAGCTATTGCGATCGCTTTTTGTTCGTCGTTCGTCGTGCGTCGTTCGTCGTTCGTCGTGCGTCGTTCGTGATCACGTGTTCGTGCCGTGATTTTGTTGTACTCAATGGTGATAGTACTTTTGTGCTTCGCTGATCTCTTGATCAATAGAGTCCCAATGCTTTATCGAAAGTTTTGAATATGTATGAAATGAAAGTGCGTTGTACCATAAGAAATTGGACTATCAATTGCCTATTCAGTTGCTCTGTCGGCAGTACAGATATTTCAAATTCACTTTATACTACCGTATTCCGTAGAGAATTAATCATTACTTCTCTTTCTTGTAAAGAAGTAAATATCTTTTTCTTTCTCTAGAGTGAAATATAAAACCATCACCTTTTGGACAAACTATCACTTTCTCCGTGATATGCATGTATATCCGTATCTTTCATTTGCATCGCTTTGGAAAGATATCTACATGCAAATCACCTGGAAAGTGTCAGTTTGTCTCACCACTTTTGCCAACGTTGATTACTTGCTTACTATTTTGCAACCATACTTTGCAGGTCAAAGGTCATTCAGGTCAACATACTTGAACAACAGTACTGCTCGAGAATTTTTTTTCACCTGTTTTGGAATATTCTGTAATGTTCTGGAATATTCTGGAATATTCAGGAATAAAATGGAATTGGGCTGAATTTCAAAAATAAAATAAATTAATTCCTTTTCAATCAGTCTCACATCAAGTAAATATATATGTTGATACATTGCAAAAGCCAATCACGTGTTTGGACAAGCATAAGGTGTAGAACTTAATCGGCAAATGCGAAGGAATCTTTTGAGTGGGAATTATTTTGGAATATTCTGGAATATTTATGGAGAATTATTCTTGAGTGGTTCTGTATGTTGTGGAGTCAACATCAGAAACTTAACCTAGGGTTAGTTCTGTTTGTATTATCTGATAGGGCTTGGCCAAACTTGAACACATAATTTGGATGTTCATTCTGCTTATTTGTGCATATTTATTCAAAATCAGTGAAAAATAACCTAAAATGTCATAATTTTGAAATGTGTTCTATCCAAAGTAGCGAGATGCTGGCGAGATATATTTCTTGTTTTTTTTAGGTCTTGGTTATAAAAGCGCTCTTTCATTTTGGGTTCAGTTGTCCATGCATAACCTTAAAGAGTCTTGCACACATTAACATATTGTTTGGTGGGATTAACTGCACACAGGAAATGGCCATAAGCCACTAAGTAAAATTTGTTACCCATCAATCTATGCACTTTCAATTTTCACAAATTTTACAAGGTATATGAACAAGAAGTGAGTAATATTTGGTAAAGTATGTGGATATTTGCCAAACACAGAATTATTAAAGGAGGCTGGGTATTACCCTTTCATTGATTATGCAACAGTCTTAGTGCACCTGTTCCCCCTTTTGCAGTTTATAGTGTGGTATATAAAAGATGCCTCGCTGAATATTACCCTACCAAGTCTGTCTGCAATGAAAGCCGAATTATTTTTTACTAAAATGCTGATCCACTTATAACAGTGACCTAGATTATAAGACGTGTCATGAGGTCACGTCCAGTTGTTTGTAGGGAGATCTGTGTTCATGTCATAACCATTTACTCTTGTGCAGGTTGAAATACTTCTATGCTGTGGCAGAATGTGACACGGTAGGCACAGCGAGTGCCATCTATGACCAGTGTGATGGTATGGAATATGAAAGCAGCTCAGCCAGGCTAGATCTCAGGTTGGTTTCATTTTATGTTTGAATGTAAACACTACACCAAAAATAAGTTCCCCCTTTTTGAAAATTCCATAACATTTCAACGAAATGGTTTTGAGCAGAATAATTTGGCAGGAGTGTTTCTGCACTCGTTGACTAATGTCTGTGTGAAAATGTGATTGATCCGTCAAGTCATGCATGAGTGAGCACGTAATAAAGGCAAAAGTGTCACTTTTCAAAAGTCACAAGGGTCATTTTGAGGGATTTGTGATGCAGAATTCTAACAAATTCGTTTCTGTTGAATGATTAAGCGCTATTTATGTTTAATCAGCTATCGTTTGACCCCCTAGCAACTCTTTCAGCACTTTTCGCATATTTACGCTTTAGTGAGCTCAATTTAACAATTTTCATCCATCCTCAATTTTGAAATTGTAAAATCCATTAAGTTTATTGAAAAAATTGAAATCCGATATTTTTCAGCAAAGTGTATCTTTACACGATGTATTGACATAAGAGGTTGTAACCATGTCAGGGTTCAGTAAGCACACTAATAAAGTAAAAAAATACCATTATTTACCATTATTTTGGCATAAGAGATGACTCCTGTTACTTTTGAAAAGTGACATTTTTGCCTTTAATTCATGCTCACTCATGCATGGCTTGACGGATTAATCTTATTTTCTCACAGAGGTTAGGCAAGGAGTGTGAAAATCAAGTTATTTTGCTAAAACTTATTTCATTAAAAAGTTATGGTATTTTGAACAAGGGGGAACTTAATTTTTGTGTAGTGTTTATTTGTCATGCTTTATGAACTCACCTGAGCCAAAAGATCAGTTTCTATCAGGGCCAAATATTGATTCAATACTGGTAAATTGATGTTTGTTACTCCTCAAGTAAACACATTCAAGACAAATCCTCCCAGCAGAATATACACTGAAGCCATGTTGTTTCATCAATGAATCAAGATTGACATACATATATACATAAAGGAGGTCCAGGTCCACAGTTTCTGTCCAAACATATGGCAGGTCAAAGGTATGAACACAGTGAGAACAGAATTATTAACAATTTACATTTATACATATTAAACAAACAGATATTTACTTTTTTTTTTAAACGGTGAAACTGAGTTGAACATAATTATTTACATGTACAATGTAGACAATAAAATGATGCAATTTTAGTTATGGCTTCATCTGTTATATTTTGAGTCATATTTCTTGTTTTTTCCACTATTAAAATAATTGCCTTTGATTAAGATGTTTTCAAAAGAAATGGTGAATGTTAAATTTACCAATAATAAACTTTATTAAATTCAAATATTTGAGCATTATAGAGCACAGACTAATATAATTATAGTACAATAATGTAATACATATTATACACTCAAGTTAATCTGTACTATACAAATTAAATTATATCATGAAATTATTGATCGAATTAATAACTGCTGTATGCTAGTGTGACAATTTGGTTAAATTTTGGTTTTACTTTATAGTTCGTTTGTATTAAAACGTTAAATATATGTCAGAAAACTACAGGAAATGAAGGCAATTTTTTTCATTAAAGTGGGTATTATTTTCTGAGATAACTATTGAATTCAAACCAGATTACAGTGTAATTATAGATCCAAGTAGCGTATCTCCCCCCATGTCTGTTCATTTTTTGGCATGAAATATTGTGAAAGATGAGAGAATGGCATGTTTTGCGATTGTTTGGAAAATTCGGACAGACGGATTTTTTTGAGAATTTGTTTCAATCGGTGCTTGTTTTTTTATATTCTTATATGTTTCAACTCATTTGATTCTTGAGGCATTTTTGACTTCTCCCAATCATGTCTTTGCCCTTCAAAGGCTTATGTCATGATTTGGAACATTTGAAAATGCCTCAAGAAGCAAATAAATTGGGACATATACCAATGTATGCACTACCTGGAGTGTAAATCTTGGCTAGCAGGATTTGTCTTCAATTTGTTTTCTTATGGAGAATCAATCATGAACATAACAGTATTGAATTACTCTCATGCCTGATGAAAAATTAATCCCATAAAAGCAACACAACAAATTTGCCTATCACAATGGATACTAATGGTAGTTATTTTAAAATGAGTCAACATTTGACCACAGAATTTTTTCTTCAGAATCCTTGCATAGTTTACTTCATTTCAGAATAGCTTTTCCCCAAGCTGAGAACTACCTCTAATCATGCTTTTTACCTTAATGCTAGACCTTTCAGAAATTAGTACCATCCCAGAGACATACACCTGTCGCGGTGGGGATGTATATTATACATTGCATAATTTGATGATTCACTTTCTTTTATGCCTCTGCAACGAAGTTGCCGAAGGCATTATGTTTTCGGGTTGTCCGTCCGTCCGTCCATTACCGGTTCTCGTTACCGCGATAACTTAAGAACCGCTAATTGGATTTTGATGTAACTAGGATCAAGTATGTATTATGAGGCACAGTTTCAATAAACTGATTAGATTTTGGAGCTGAAAGGTCAAAGGTCAAAGGTCACCGGGCCTAAAATATGTCTGATTTGGGCTCGTTACCGCGATAACTTTAGAACGGCCAATCGGATTTTCATGTAACTCGGGTGAAGTATGTATTATAGGGCACCAATGAACTGATTAGATTTTGGAGCTGAAAGTCAAAGGTCACCAGGCCTAAAAAATGTTTGATTTGGGCTAGTTACTGTGATAACTTGAGTGTGATTGGTCCGATTTTGATGTAACTTGGGAGAAGTATCTAATATAAGGGTTAGTCTAATATAAGGCACCAATTTACTCATTCGAGTTTGGAGTTGAAAGGTCAGAGGTCAAAGGTCACAGGCCTCATGTCTGAATTGAGCTTATGTTGCAATGATTTAAGAACTGCTTATTGGATTTTACTGTAACTTGGACAAAGGTCACTTGAGCTTATTCATCTCATTTGTCTTGCTACCATGGCAACTTGAAGCTTTTCATATTACATCAATTGGATGGGAGTGCGGACTGCGGAGGCATACCCATCGACTGCACGCAGTTGAACTGCTCTAGTTTTGGAACTATAGCCATAACCCGTTTTAACGAGCAAAAATGTTCAACACCTGACTTTCTTGTAGATTTATTCCCGATGATATGACGTTTGATCATGAACCCCGAGATGTCGCCATGGAGGTCCCCGACGTTGCCTTGTACAAGCCAACCGAATTCCAGACGACGGCACTGCATCAGTCCCGCGTGGAACTGACCTGGGACGAGACTGACAAGAAACGGATCCAGAAGACCGCCCAGGCCTTCAGCAAGAAGAACATGGAGGAGATGGAGACGGACGTCAGGGCCTACCTGGCCTCGTCTAGTGAAGGAGAGGAGGAGGAGGGGGAAGATGAACAGGGTATGTTTAAGGAATTATGAGGGATAGAGTTCAAGTCTCTTTGATCGATGTTCAAAGCCGCCACTTAAATATATGTTGCGTACGTGCCTAACCAGATCTGCTTTTGCAGGTGGGCAGACAATAACATTCTGTTAGCAGGATGATTACTAGTACATTTCAAAGGAAGAAATTTATTTGTAATGATATTAGTTTTTAATGTACCCAAAAGCAAAAAATAAGTTAGCAGTCTTAGCACACAATCTCCAGACTCGAGAGAAAGGTGAAAAGAAAATGAGCAAAGATTTATAACATGAAGATGAAAATTACTCAACTGGGCATGCCTTGGCACTATTTTAATTCAGTTTATGAAACAGAACTGTATTTTGAAGATCACAAAATTGGCATAAGAGAAGAGTACGGTTTCCAACATTTTTATGCCT
>JZLH01S0011474.1:0-11400 GCA_001188425.1 Eucidaris tribuloides
GCATAGCCAAAAAAGCCCAGCCTGATTAGGGTTAAGCACACTTCATATTTTTTGCAAAATAAATTATGTAGTACTATGTCGAACGCCCTTTTGAGGTCCAAAGTCACCAAACTGACTACGTCGCCGTTATCTGTATTGGTTCACACTATATCTGCAAGGCTTAGTTATGTCATTTCCGTTGTAAAATTTCGTCGAAATCCATATTTATTTCTAGTCAAGTCTAAACACCTTTTTTTTTCGAGAATCTATAGAAATCACAGATAATTGTCCCATAATGAAATTGGTCAAAATGAGTTATTCTGATACGCTTTCTCATTCATTCGGGATGCCATCTCGTAAAGACAAATTTATTACTTGAATAATAGACTCGAGAATGCAAGAGTTCCTATGAGATGCAGTGTCAAATTATATAGCATTAACAGGTGAGTTAACAACATCAATAGGATATACGCAAAACAAACATGATTTTTACTTCGCCCGCGCGATTTTGTTTCATTCTACTAAGGTGACAAGAGTCTACACTCAAATACCTTCGGTATACGTTTATCATTTCGCAGAAGTTGAATAAACAAAAGTACGGTTACATTATCTCGTGTTTTACGACCG
Organism: Eucidaris tribuloides; assembly: GCA_001188425.1. Lineage (NCBI taxonomy): Eukaryota > Metazoa > Echinodermata > Echinoidea > Cidaroida > Cidaridae > Eucidaris > Eucidaris tribuloides. Next base: position 607 of record JZLH01S0011474.1, read on the forward strand.
CTTTTCTTGTTTGTCCCTTTAGCAATCCGTACAACTAATCAAACATAATGAGGTGTTATACGACGTGAATGGGAAAGAATTATAACAGTTGTTTCCTGCCATCCTATGAACAGTAAACAAATTTGGTACTTTGTATGTAAAGGAAAGGACGAAAACAGTACTAAACGTTGACATTTCGGACAAAATAAATGAGAATGTAGTATCCTGAAAAGGGAGGTGATAGGGGGGAGAGATGAGAGGGTAGCACGCGGTTTCATGATAAGATTGACGCAACAATTTGATGAATGTAAGACGATGATGACATAATATATTAATATAATGATACAGAGAGACAGCTGACTATGACAATATGAGGCGCCATTTTCAAGCTGTGTAAATTGAACACAATATCATATGACTTGCTGATGTCACGTTGGCCGTAACTGTCCTTATATTATATTCTTCACTGATTTCTCAAGGGGCCTTCACACTATGACGAATTGACAAAGCGAGCCGGGAACGAATTGCAAAAGTCCAAATACGCACATAATTCCTGACGATTTTTCCCGTATGGCTAAATGGAACAAACCGATAACCAATCAAACGAAGTCAAAAGCGTCTTCAAAATATTTCATATGTTCTTACACACAACGATCTGTAACAAAAGACTAACGAACTTTGCGTATTCAACATATTGTCTGCATTATACATACACATTCCTTCCTGAACTCTAACAAATTTTTGTCCCATCATACGAGTTCGTGTAGTAAAATTCTCCTAATATGCCGAAATCCATGAAAGGCAAGATTTGTACATGTATTTGTAATAACAGTGTCAAGAAAAAAAAACACCAAGAGTAAGAGAAAATGTGGGTTCCAACTTTATTCATTTGATATCTCAAAATTTAAGGGCAAATTGATATAACAGACTAGGCCTACTTGTGCCCCATTTGAAAAAAAAAACAATTCTAAAAGTTTCTGAGGAGCGATAAAAATATTTTGATCAGGGGCTTGTTGCATGGGGATAGGTGTGGAGTATTCTCGTGCAAACACACACGCACCCGCAAACACACACACACGCACACACACACACACACACACACACACACACACACACACACACACACACACACACACACACACACACACACACACACACACACACACACACACTACACACACGTACACACACACACACACACACACAAATAACAAACAGACACATCTAGAAACATGAAGCACAACCCCAAAATCCCGGGGGTACACAGATTTCGTTCCGACGTGGGTGTGCCGCTGATGTAGAAAAACCCTGACTCTTTTAAGGGTAATTTTGGCGGAAAATGGTACCTTTTATTAAGATTATTTATTAAGAAAAATGACATTTTTGTGCATTTTAGCGATGAAATAGGCGAAAATATGTAGTATAGATCGTAAAATTTCAAAATCATGACCCATGTTTAAGGATTTCCCCCCAAAATTATACCCATGTTTAAGGATTTTTTTGCAACAAAGTCACCTTTTAGAGCGGCACACACCCGGGTACCTTGCTAGGCAAGTACCCCCCCCCCCCGGGCCCAAAATAGAACATATGCGTTTAGATTTCTGTGAAATTGAGATTAAAAAAGAAATGCAACTCATAAGTTGAAAGAAATTTGGAATTTGTAGTTAATTCATTACCAACACGAAAGAAGCTCGCAAAGAAAGGACGCTGCACATGGGTTGTATGTTTGGCGTACTTCGAAAAATTTTGTGCATGCACAACGAATACTTGCGTATTAAAACGAATAACAACCGCCGTCAAAACGATTCCCAAACGAACTTTTAGCATAATTATGCCAACGAAAGTCTAAATATTGCATACGCAATACATACGCAATGCCAATTCGTCAATATTTGAAGGACCCCTACCCAGGTTTATTATGTCATCATAGTTTGTTTTTGTGAATGTCTTCCTCTGTAAGGATCATTACATTTTGTAGTTTACAATTTTGCTTCTATCAATTCACAGGCATATAATAAACTTGGTCTAACCTGTACATCACTGAAGCAAAGCGCTGCTTCTGGTACTATTCTTTTTATCTGGGGGTAGCTTGATTTTACTCTTTGGATGAGTTTGGTTAGAAAGTATCCAAACGAGTACAGGTCAGTGTGAGTAGACGGAGATCCCTCACCGCTGAGTAGTTCCGGCGCAATCCACGGGTAACGGGTTTTCCACTCAGATTGCTGTTTTCTTGTTAAGTTGTACATTTTCACTGTCCGCCCTGCAATTGATGCCTTCCCGAAGTCAATAATGACTGGCTGAATTCCAGTTTCTCTTTCGTCAAGCACGATGTTATCACCTAATAGTACACATTCAAATTAATAGCAATGATATTAACAATGTAATAACAACGAATTATAATCATAATGATAGAGCAACAAATGCACATATGAAAGTACAAATTGTACCTATCATTGGGATGACATTTCTAGTAATGATAACAAATTTAAGAAATATGTTAATGAAGAGCATATATTTATAATACAGAGGTAGACATTTAACAATAAGTTACATATTACTTTAACCCTATAAAGCCCAAGCTAGTTTTGGCTCTCCGTGGCCCAAGGGGGGGGGGGCACATTGTGCCCCCCTTCTCTAAAATCTTTATTTTTTAGACCAATCACTTTCAAATTTGGCACACATGTAAAGCAACTCAAACTCTACAAAACGCAAAAATCAAATTTTTCAAGGTCAACACATGGGGGCGCTATTCACCATAATATAATGAAATGCATAGAAAATATGGATTTTGTTGAATATTTCTAAGTTTTCGCCTTTATATCCATTGTATACACTCATAAGTATCTAATTTGTCTATAAATATACAATATCACATATTCTAAGATAGAAAATAAGTATTTTGAGTAAACTTTGATTGTTTGGGGCTCATATTTTGTGTTGCAATACATATAGTGGGAATGTAATGCATATATGCACAAATTACTAAGCACTGTTGGTTGCACTAAAGAGTTAAAATAACCTGAATAAATGCATTTTTTATCATTCTTGTACACTTTTTTGATGGAATTGCACTTTGATACATAAAATCTTGTAATCTGATAATTTAAAATTTAAAATAAAGAAAAAAAGCAAGAAAAATAAATTTTCGATATTTTTTATTGTTTTTATTGTTTTGGCGCCATTTTACTTCTCAAAAATAAAGAAAAACAAAAGAAATGTATTGAATATGTTTTGAAATAGATGAAACATACGTTTCATGTCATATTTGATTCAATAGATATGAAAAACGAGTGGCAGTAACTATTCTATGTAGTAAAAATAGAAGAAAATACCAAAAAATGACACACATGACCTTTAAAATGTGGTTGCCATGGCAACACGATTTCATGGGTAACCCTAAACTATACACCAAAATGTTCGTCGTAAAAGTTTAGGAAAAGTCACCAAGTTTGATCAAATTTCGACTAAAATTGTGAACGTGGCGAAAATAAATGGTGGGGGACACATTGTGCCCCCCCCCCCCTTTGGGCTTTTTAGGGTTAAATAATCTTCGGTCAATTTATCCACCCTTGACCGGTTAGCAAATATCTGTTGTTCAAGGGAGGTGACCAAAGGATCGATACACCAAACATCAGTTCACGATTCATGGTGTATTTAATGTAGAAATTAATGGGTCGAGGCTGTAGACCACAGGATCAAATGTCATGACACTTAAGTCAATCTAGATTCATCGAAAAAAAAGAATCACAATCCATTAATAGTGAAGATAGGTTTGCAGGCATAGTCCGGCGTTATTTGCATTACAGGGTCTGAATCACTATGGCTACAAATGGGACATGTACTTACAGCTGGTCCGGACATGCCGGCAAGGCTCTGATCAATAAAATTGGCTTTGCTCAAGGCTTTGTGGAATTTTCGTTTCAAAATACAATTTGTGTCCGCGGTGTTTAACAAATCAAAATATTTCACTGTTATAACTTTAGAAAACTGCAATGCTTCATTGATTTCCGATCTGTCACGTTTTAAAAGAATGTATTTTTTTTCTAAACTTATGTTACTTTCCGTTATATCTTGAGGTTGTCAAGTAAATCAAAAACCTTATTTCCATTAATTCCACATTAATCATGTATTTACACTGTAGTACACCGTAGATTAAAAAATTAAACTATAAAAAAACACTACAACTGTACTATTGCGCAGAGTGAAAAGAAGACATTGAAAACTGCATTTTTTATGAGCTCTCAATTGGAAATTTCTCCCAACAAGGTAAAAAGAGTCCAACTCCATAGTATTTTTCAAAGACGCATGACCTTACTCATAATTCAATAACGTGAATAATATACACGCCACTTCCATCTATGTTGTTTTATTACGTGCATTCAATCTGCATCACTCTTACCATATTCACCCACGCAACTACGCCTTTGTACTCAAATCGAAACCTGTATAATTTACATCGTTCTATATCTTCTCAAAAATCTATTTAAGCATACTAATAGTAACTACCCTATTTCAAAATACCATAGCTTTTTGAATAAACGGTTTTGAGCAAAATAGTTTGGCAAGGGTGTTTCTGTACGAAAATGTGATTGATCTGTCAAGTCATGCATGGGTGAGCACATATAAAAGGCAAAAATGTAACTTTTCAAAAGTCACAAGGGTCATTTTTGGTGGATTTTTTTTAATCAAGATTTTGACGAATTCTGTTTCTGGTGAGTGATTACACGGTATTTATGTTCATCATCTATTGTTTAACCCCCTTACACCCCGGCAGTTTTCCAAATGTTACGCTTCAGTGATCATGTAATGGTGAGTGAGCACACTTTAAAAATAAAGCAAAAAACGACATTGTTTACCATTATTGTTAGTATAAGAGATGACTCTTATGACTTTTGAAAAGGACATTTTTGCCTTAAATCCATGCTTATTCATGTATGGCTAGACAGATCAATCACATGTTCACACAGAAGTTAGTCAATTAATGTAGGAATACACGTGACAAAGTATTTTGGTAAAACGCATTTAGTTAAAAAGTTATGGTAGTTTGAAAAATGGGGGTAGTTACTTTTTTGTTGTGTTTATATATAAAGGATTTACTCCTCATTTTTAAGTGCCTATAGTGCGTCTGTGTCTGTGTGTGTGAGAGGGGGGGGGGGCTTCATTATTGAAAATGACTTAGTACTTGCAATTCCTGTGGAGTCGTTTAACCTAGTTATAACAATATAAACTGCATATTTTTGCATACCACATTAATTTCATATTGATACATCAGGTCTGGAAACAAAGTACAGATTTGCTGGAAAATATGTCCCCCACCCTACCCCCTTCTTTGGCAAACCATCTATTTTCAGACTCTTATGCCTCTCCTCTTACACATACTATGTAGTCTCTTCAAAATTTTACAGCCTAGACTAATAGAGATGCGGAAAATATTATTACCAATGGACACTATTATTTAACCAAATTCTTTCGAGCGTTTCTGAGTGTAACTTGCACCCAGCGCTCAAAATACACGGGGGCTCGGGGTGATTTGCCACCGTAATGCCAAAAAGAGCCCTCAAAAACGTCAAAAGATCCCCCGAAAAACTCCCATAGACATAATGTATAGCAAAATTTAGCCAATGGCTCCAAAGGTAGCCCCCGAAAATTTAAAATTAATTATCGCCTGCTTGCACGATACCACGACAAAAATTTACCTAGTCCTACATTAAAGACACCTATTATAGAATAATTAAACACTAAATTCGCGTTTCATAATTTTTTTTTTCTACCCGCTTGCATTTTATTGCCCCCTGACATTCACTCATAATTAGTTTTCTGTCTAGATATCATTCAGGAATTGGGTGGAATGAAGGATTCTTCATGATTTGTTTCATTCTCTGTATTTTTCCTCTCCCCTGTTTTATTTTCGGTTTTTTTATTTGACATTATTTGATACATTCTCCAATCTAAATATAAAGTATGGGTTACCTTTAATGTCGTTATGAACAACCATGGAATCCCGCAAGCCCTTCATTCCACTGAGCACTCCTTTAACGATGTCAATCCACCTTAGCTCTGCAGCCAGTTCAGTGTCCTTCGATGCACGATGAATAGTAAGATTCCGCCCATCATGGCTCCCATGATATTGAAAAACGAGAAGACATGGCGCTTCATCCACACAAAGTCCAAACAAGAGCGGTAAATTAGGATGCGGTTTGAGATGGAGCATGATCTCAGCTTCCCGTTTGGCCGCACGCAGCATTGCACTGTGTTCAAAGACTGTAGTCCCATTTACATTATATTTTAGTGTTTTTATGGCAACATTCAATCCTCTGTATTTTCCAAGGGTACATTTAGCGAAACTACCCTTTCCTACGTCTTGGAGAAAGTGGATATCCTTTCGACACAGATACATGCAAGCAGGAATGGTTCCTGAACCTTTGCACAAGTCATTCCTTTTGATTTTAGGAAGAGAAAGTTTGCGGAAATTTCTTTTACCTCCCTTTGAATGGGGAACTCCCTCCTTGGAACTGGCAATTACGGAAGGAGGCATTGAGAAGTTATCCTTTAATGTACGGGGACTTTTGCTACGTGGTTGTCTTGTAGATAGTCGAAGTCCATGGTAAGAGTAAAGTCGTTTCTTATGTTTCATGGGGCCTGGTTTCTTCCTGGTAACTGCATCACCAAAGGCTGCTGAAATAATGCGGCCGGCTCCTCCGACAGTCAGTTCTGGGTGCTTGTCAATCATTGCCAGACATGCATCTTTCACAGGGATCTTAGCATTTTCATCCAGGCAGAAGGTACTTAAAGCACTTTTGCCAATGGTAAGGAAACAAGAAACAAGAAAAAAAATCAGCGCTAATATTTGATGAGGTTATCGAACAATGTCTATACTTAGCACCACAATATAATGTATTATAATCACTCGACATCTATCACGATACATCACTAAAACTGTTGCTTCTACTATAAATACAACAACTACCAATACTTCTACTACTATTTCTTTTTCTACTTTCACAGTAGAAGCAACAAACATGTAATTTCACTATGGTACAAACAGATGCATGTAGTGAAGATAGATGTACAGCAGAAGAAGAAGAATGTATAGAACAAGTATCATAGTAGTAGTAGTAGCATTAGAAATAGTCAGAGTAGCATTAGTACTAACTCATCAGAAGTAGTAGTAGTAGTAGTAGTAGTAGTAGTAGTAGTAGTAGTAGTAGCAGTAGTAGTAGTAGTAGTAGTTTCAACAGTAACAACCAGTAGATTTTGTTTTACAGTAACGTCAACCTCATTTCAATCCGTTGTGAAATATTCAATAGAAATCAGATTATTGCATGCCTTTTGCCGATATTCCGAGGACCAGCTTCACGTTATGTGGTCAGTTTGAGGTCATGAATGTGTAACGTTAGTATTTGTAGTATATCAATAATTACCGGTTTTCATTCATTTTAGTCTCTTGATTCTCTATCCTTTGATGGATTTTATTTTGGAATTGGTGACATAATTATAGAGTAGGTGGAATGAGCAAATAAGTGAATGCGAAATTAAACCAATAAATATCTTACCTTTGAATCTGCTTTAAACGACGACTCTTCGCCATCGGTTTAGACAAGTATTTAGTCTCCTTCATCTTGCGTTATCCGAAAACTATTCACCTATTCTGAGAGTATATTGCATTGAAAATATTAATTCACCCTGTTCACTTGAGAAACAGTTAGTAAATACTGGTAGCTTGTCCCCGATGTGTTGCACAAGACATGTATTGTAGTTGCACGCTTTGCATCTACTGAGCACATAGATAATATTACATGAAAACTTCATGTGGGCAGGATGCCATTCCTTTATCAAGAATTGTTACGGCTCGAGACACGATTGTAGGTATAGATCTACGGTGTTAATTGGCAATGAAATCTTTTGTTACAACGTTTTGTATTATGTGATTCCATGCCCTATAAACAAACAAGGGGTAGCAGAGTAAAAGGGGGGGGGGACAATACCTGTAAATCCGCTTTTCGAAGATATAAGTCGTACGCGTAAGAATCTCATTTGTAGTTCAATGGTTCGCAAATATAAAGCAAACATGAACACTATGTACAAACAAGTTCTTTGGTATAACACAAATTTGCGTCGTCTTGGACAATAATGCGTTGACAAAATCAGGGCCCTGGGAACGATTTTTTTTTTCACCCGGGGTGCTGATATATTATGTATCTATGTATCTATGTATGTATGTATGTATGTATGTATGTATGTATGTATGTATGTATGTATCTATCTATCTATCTATCTATCAATATATCTATCTATCTATCAATCTCTATCTATCTATCTATCTATCTATCTATCTATCTATCTATCTATCTATCTATCTATCTATCTATATTATTACTCCACTTCTTCTCCTTCTTTCTTTTTTATTATGTGAAAAGGTGTGTTTTGCCGGTCCTGTTCGAGTGAGTGGTTGATCATGTGAAGATTGAATAGGTTAGAGAAGTTGTAGCAAGCTGACCTTGATGTCCAATATAGGGATCATCCTCCATGCAGAACGTGTTGATAAAGTGGTTTACGCGAACAATTGTTAGTATATTTTACGCCAAAAATTTGGACATCCTGGTTTCTTTTGCCCCCTACAAAAATTGACAAATTCTTCAAACGTAATGCAAGAATATGTAGAACAAAGCACTACAAAGCCAGGCCAGTAACCAGATTTCAGATTTTTCTTTTTTTTTTTGGGGGGGGGGAAGGGGTTCAAAAATCTGTGTGAACAGACCTTGTGCGAGGTCGCTAAGCGACCGAGCGGGGGGAGGTTCTGAGAGGGGGAATCCCCCTTCCAGAGCAGGGATTTTTTTATTCATTTTGAGCCCCCAAAATAGTGTTTTGATGCCTACCTTTTACAGGTATAACGGCAGTATGATTTTCTAAAAATAGCAAACAGCATAGCTTGTCCTTTTTTTAGTGGATGGTGTTTACATGTTTGAATCGAACAGAACATAAGTCACTGAGATGGAAAAGACCTTAAACATGACACACCTATTTAATTCTACTTGACCTTTGTCCCACTCACTGGCGTAGCCAGGATTTTTCAATGGGGGGGGGGGCAGACATGGAGGATCGACTAAGTGAAGGAACGAGTTGGGATAGCTTTGGGGAGGGTCTGCGAGAGGGTTTCCCCTCCCAGGGTAAGAAAAAAGTGAATTCTCACTTTTGAAAATCTATATTTTTGGCTCCATTTAGTGACAAATCAATCCGAATATTTCATCCATTTTCAATTCATTATTCTGGCTAATTGGAGAAATAACATTTGCATGTTTACCTTAAAATATAAAAAAAAAACTATATACTTTCAATAAGTAGTAGTAGTAGTAGAAAAACGGTATTAGTAGTAGTAGTAGTAGAAGTAGTAGTAGCAGTAGTAGTAGAAGTAGTAGTTGTAGTAGTAGTAGTAGTAGTAGTAGTAGCAGCAGTATTTGTAAAAGAAGTAGGGGCCTATAGTGGTAATATTAGTAGTAAAAGACCAATTACGTTGGGTCTACAATGTTACTGTGACTGACGGAACACATATCAACCTTTACTATTTCAAAGTCAGATCTCTACTTACCAACTTGTGATGACTCAATACATGTACGTTAATTTAATGAAAAGTCGTGTAATTTTCATATCGTTGTTTAGGCGAGTGTCAGAGATTTGATCCGACGATTATTTCACCCTGACATCAGCCCTAACGCCATAATAATTTCCCTCAATCAAACGCTGGCGCTAATCTTATTTGAACTAGACTCCAGTCCCAATGATAACCCTAACCCGAACTCTTTGTCTTCTTAGAAATTGTCACCGAGCAACTATCGTACGAACAAATGTCGGGTCACCGTTTCTATGTCTTATAACATGAAGTTTGATGTGATTCATAGTGGAATTGTTCTTCCTACACGTCTCGATTGTCTATCAATTTTTCATTGCAATAGTGAGGATATCAAATGGAGACAATCATCTAACTTCCTGTTTGAGGTGGTATTAGAAGTTGCCGTTTTATGACTTTTGGGACTTTTATAAGTACTAACATAAAACTGTTTTCTTTCGGATCGGAGTAAAATTTTATGATTATCTGACAAAAAAGGGACTTATTTCTAGACTCATTATCTTAGCGCAAGATGCACGGACAAGGTTATTGGACGGTCAAGATAATCAGAAAATTTCTAGCTTATTTCAGACTTGCATATTACAAAGGTTTATTTTTCCTGTTATCTGAGCTTCCATAAACCCGTCTAAATTTTGGGACAATGACCTAACGATCTGTAGTTGTTAATGTGTGGTGGCAGTTGGATGAGGGAGGTATGAGTAAATTAAAGACAGGCTTGGGAATTCTAATATCTTCTAATATAAAACGAAACCTTTTTCTTTTCTTAAAATTCCTCATCGCAGTTCTTCTGAAACTTTGTCTACATCTTCATCTAAATAATCTAGACACAAACACCAAAAGAGCGTGCCCCCCCCCCGGTCTTGCACGCACACGTGTGCATTGTGAGGTGCGTGCGCCCATTATGTATGTGATCTTGTCTACCAATCCATTTGAGGAGATGTGCGTTTACACACACCCACAAAAATTAGCAGAGATCAAGTCATTTGAGCAGCTTAGACTGAGGAGGATTCCCTCGCATCATACCTTTTTAAATAATATTTCTTGCAGTAATGTCAACATGTACGGTATTGTAGGAGCTTCTCAATAACTGTTCACAAACCCGTGACTCCTCAGTATGCGAACAAGTGTAAACGTTTACGAGTACACACACACACACACACACACACACACACACACACACATAGTCTACA
>JZLH01S0011493.1:2128-12180 GCA_001188425.1 Eucidaris tribuloides
CAAAACTTGAAAAAAAAAATTCTCAAACATATATTATGCCTAAGAATATCGTTTAAAAAAAAGAAAAAAATGTTTCATAAGATACCCGAATTCTAGTATCAAAACCATTTAAACTTTCCACAATATTTCAATATTATTGTTTGAGTCGCGCCTCACGCCAGATAATATGCTCTTGAAAAATGTTGAGCCCGCCCCTTGAGCGTCCTCCTTCGACACAATCCCTGTGACTTTCTTCTTTACTCATCGCCCAGTGTAAACTATTGGGCAACCTATTTATTATTATTTGCTCCTCTTTTTCCCCTCCCCCCCCCAAAAAAAATAACCCTGAAAAATTAAGTTTAATTAGCAGCGCAAGGCACTAAAATATGCACTTATTTTGCGGCACGCTTTTCGTGATTCCATTTTTTATTTTGCGTGCGGAGCGCGCTGAAAATTGTGTCAGTATATGAACTCGCCAATGAAAAAATTGGGACAAACATATTGTTTTGTTCCCTCCCTACCCCCCCCCAAACAAAACCCTGACAAATTGTATTTTTTTTAAAAAAGTAGTGCAAGGCACCAAAACAAATTAAACTTGCATATCCACACAATGTTCAATTTTTTGCGCGCTTTTCGAAAAAATTGTTAGCATATATATATCACTGCAATTTTGCGCGCGCAGCGCGCCGAAAATTGGACATTTTTCTTTTTGCCTCCTTCCCAAAATTGAAAACTTCTTAACACGTAATACAAAATACGCTTTGCGTGAGGCTGCTTTTGAATTTGCGCGCGAAGCGCGCCGAAAATTGAGCCATTTTGTTAACTCTGAAAATATTGGGCAAACATAATTGTCCCCTTCCCCCCCCCAAAAAAAAAAAACTGACAAATTGCAAAATCTATGTTTAAAAAGTAGCGCAAGGCACTGCAAAACCATTTTACTTATATTACACAATTTTCCATTTTTTGTGCGTTTTGCGAGAAAAATAGTTACCAGATTTTTTCTGCATTTTGCGCGCGAAGCGCGCCGAAATTATTCACATTTTTCCTACTTTTACCTCCCCCTCCTCTACAAAGAAATGACAAATTGAAAAGTTCTTAAAACGTATGGTATAAACCAATACGAATCAGATTTTCTTTTCCTAAACCGAACTTGTTTGTAAACATCATTTTATGTCATAGTAATACAATGTATTTAATTTAGAATCAAATAAAAATTCGCCAAAAACATATTCTTTCAGAAATTTTCAAACATTTTAAGATTCAGAGGAAAGGCAATCTGCATATTTCCAAGAATGGTTCCTATTACAAAAGAAAACTGTCCGAATAATTTCTCATTCTTCTTTTGTTGCACACACGAGGCCACTCTTTGCCCAAGTCAATATTCTGAATGTCTCTGATTTAAATCAATATCATGTAACGATGCAATTTATATATTTCTTTGTTCACAACACCAAATATACCTCACTATATATCTTCTTATTTTCATTTAATTGTAATATTCATAATTATGATACATTTAATTGTAATATTCATAAGTATGATACAACTTCAGCATCTAATTATCATTTTCCTCATTATTACAACCAAATTTTCAAAAATTTCTACAAAAGGTCCTGTTTTTTTTTTTTTAGCCAGAAGCAATCTAGCAAAGTAATATAAGTAAAGATAGTAAAATCACTTAAATACATTTTAAGGAAAATGTACGCCTACTTTCTAACTGAAAAATGCATTTCATCACTAAAAATTTCTACACTATTTTTTTTTTTTTAATGAATATGGTAGTGTGTGTGTGTGTGTGATGTGTGTGTGTGTGTGTGTGTGTAATGTGTGTGTGTAAGCATTGTGGATGTGTCGGCCTGTGGTAAAAAATGCATTAGTTACATACCATAAAATATTTTTCAGGGAGGCGTGCTGCGGCACTCCCTGAAAAATTTTCAAGGGGTCTGTCAGCACCGCCAAGCACCCCCGCTTGCCCCAGGGCCATGACAGTTACAGAATTTCGTTTATATGCTTTGATCAAGCAACTTATAGTTCAGCAGACCAGAGATCTAAGAAGCCACAACTGCGAGAAAATAACGTTAATCGGAATGGCCTTTGATAGCTTCAAATTTGGAAACACAAGTATCGCCTTTATGTGACTTCAAGCATATATTTTTTTACATAGATAAAAACCACTGTTTCTTAGTCAAATCTGGTTGCAATATCCAACCTTATCAGATCTAGAGCATTGAAGATGAATTTGGAGAGGGTATCGTGAAGCCAAAATTAGAATTTGGCCTTGCAATGGATGGATTTCAACACGTTGTTTTTAGAGGCGAAAAAGAAATTCACGGCGTAAGATAATTTCGGGCCAAGTTATACCGCTGCATAAACATGTTATTTATAAAGCAGTTATTTATATGAATTCGGATTTTTTTTATTATTATTCGATTATTTTAACTGTTCTGCATTCTGTAACCAAACATGGTTCGGAGTAATGTAATTATCATGTTAAAGTCACTAACCTGATTGTTTGACTTCAATTTGGAAAAATTCTGGTCCACAAAATCACACCAGATCCCACACATGCGATCAAGGGTTTCATTCCAGTGCTCTATGTAGATGGGAATACTATAGCGGACCTATAACAAGGTTAGTAAACTTTTCAAAACAAACTATTGTGTCTTCGGAATCCAGGAAATTTCAATTGAGTATTGTATTTTCTTTATCTGACCGTTTTATTTCTCGAGCCCGCTAATTGCAGACAAGCGGTCGTTAATCTGTTTAAAGAGGATGTTTTATCTGTCTCGTGATAATGTGTTTGATATCAAGAATAGAGTAAGACACCGTCTTTTATCCGTTAGAATGATGAAAGATCAAAAAAGTTCCGCAAGTTAAGTAGATAAATGCGACATGAACATTTCTCTAAGCTGTAAAACATTCCTTCGCTTCGTTAAAAATAGTGCATGGGCTTTACAGATTATTTCTTAGTGTTAAGGTTTGATAGAACACAATGTTTTTATTGCCCTTTAGTTTAGTTGTATTTGCTATAGCCACTTAGGCCTATAGGTAAAGACCACTGTTGCAAATATATATGTCAATATAAGTCAGTGCAACGGCAATTAAGTAAGTGTTGGGATAGGAACAGACAGGAGTTTAACGCGAATGGTGATGTATTCTGATCACTGAATTAACGCGTAAGTTTGGCTGTACATGTATTTCTTCCTTATTGCGCAGGTTGTTATCGAAGATTTTTGCAATGTACTGCATCTACTCATATAAGGCAAACACCACACACAGCACACACACACAGCACACAGGCCACACACACACACACACACACACATCAACACAGCCACCTCACAGCACACACAAACACACACACACAACACACAGACGCACACACACCAGCACACACACACACACACAACAACATTCAACCCGCTTGGCCGCTAAGTTCTGTCTCGTCGGTAGTGTTAGTAAGCGGGAATCTATGATTGGGGATGGAGTTAGAAAGTGGTCGGGCAAAATGTTCTGGCATACGCAGCGCAATGCATACGTTACGACCAAAACATGTAACGTACACTCAAAGATGACGTATGGCAATCGCGTACGTACGGAATGTACTCCAATCGGGCGCTCTGATTGGTTGAACTTGAGGGCGTACGTACGCTCGAATTGAGAGTAGGCGTATCTCGAGCGTACGTAACGCTAGATGACGTTTTCTGTCCAGGGAGGGCGTTCCATATATACAGTACGTACGTACGTAGCGATCGCGCCACAGGAAATACGTTGAAGGACGATACAGCTACGGAACGCATTTTTATAAGAGGGAAATGTTTGTTACTGCATGCTGTATTTTTTCAGTTTGCAGAAAATAGGGGTTGGGAACCTTCATAAACATTATGTATTACTCTTAAAATGACAGAATCTAGCAAATGAAGAATAATTTGCCCATTAGACATGTAAAGTCGTAACACTTGATTTCAAAATTCAATAAAGAATTTACAATAAATATTTGGGAAAAGTGTTATCCATATAGCCACTACATTGAGGGATTCCCCACTACTAGCGCAAGAGGGCACTATGCAATCTCTGCATAGAGATATATACTTCTTAGTATCTATCTCTATGAATCTCTGTCAGAGCGGGTTTATATAGATAAACCCGCTCTGGTTGTAGACAGAGCGGGTTTATAAACCCGCTCTGATCTCTGTCAGAGCGGATAGAGATGGTTTAGAGTTGGATCCAGCTCTATGGTTTAAACCCGCTCTGAATTCTGTGAACTTAGAATCAGACTAGTTCAGCCAAGGCATGCATAACAGTGCAGTCTTAGAGGAAGACAGTACAATATTTCAATTAATCGAGGTACCTTTAGATAGTTCTATTTTCTGATAGAACAGAAAATTAAAAATTGTCCCAAATCGTTGATTGCACACACATTATATCACCTGATCTATGGCTCTGATACCACACAAGCTTCCGGAAATCTACATGTACATGTCTACAGGTGATTATTTTGATTATTTTGAAAGATTTTGAAAAAGTTATGGAACAAATCTATCAAATGGTCAAAATTTATATAGGCTAAACAACAACGACGAAAATGTTCTCTCCGTTCTCTCCGGCGTCAAAACAATTATAAAAACGTAGAAAAGGCCCAAAACAAAACAAAATAATTAGGCCTACTTGTTTGAAATATTAAGCCAATTTACTGCATTGGTTTTGTTGTTTTTTCAAGGTCACGGTGTGTATGACAACATTTTCTCTCCTGATGGTGTGTAGATAGTGCAAATAATGTTAAAATAACAGATTATTTCATTTTGTATTTATTTTTCATGTGTTTAGAGTCTGTCAATTACGCTCTATTAAAAATCACCAACATTAAGATTATACAAAATCAACTGCCAAACCTGGCACGGATCAGACATGCAATAATATCTGATGTCTGGTATATCAGTTTAAAGGTATCGTATAACAATGTTCACAGTTCACAAAATCTGAGCCACGAGATTTCCTATGCTACCAGTGTCTCTGTTAAGGTCTGAAAATGAACCCCTGAAAAATTGCAGTTAAAAACGATCATTAAGTGCTTTTAAAAAGTGAAAATCATTGAGCTACCATTCCCGTTTTTCTCCATAGACTGCTGTGTAGCAGAATTTCTATTAGCTGAGAATAATTCATGTTTCGATTTTTATCTTTACATATTTTACTAGTGACAGCTTAACTGTTTAAAGTTTTGTGTTCAACTTGGGTGTTTATTTGTCCATCCAACCACTATCAGATATGTAAGATAGCAAAGTTTGAAAAAATTTAAAGTGGGGCTTCCAAAGTGTTATATAGTGTCTTTAATGTTGTAGTTAAGATTTTATATAATTCGAGAAACTGGAAATTCGCTGTTCAATTCACATGCATATTAATGAATACTGGATGTGAATGGAATTATATTCGATTAGCAGATATTTAGCAGTGCCGGAGCTACTCTTATTAAGTCAAAACTGTCAGTTTACCAAGTGATAGTAGTTTTAAAATCAATAGTGTTATTGACATGTGCACTGTAATGTTGCCGGATCCACGAAGTGGATAAAACGGGTTTCTTGTGATTAATGCCTACCCCCCCCCCCCCTTAAAGGTCCTAGATTTAATTTTTCTACAGCAAATTATGAACTTTCTTTTTTTTCTAAAAAAATAAATAAATAAAATAAAAAATAGGCGCATCCTGTATAGAAATTATTTTCTTTTCATGAATCACCCGTTCTTCTCCTCCTCCTTCTCCTCCTCCTCCATATCAATTTCTAAGCGATCTTTTACTTTCTTCATGGTCTAGAGTTTTGCAACACAATGGTAAACTGGGACTAAAACCGTCGTTTTGGGCACAGTTTTTGTCATTGTAACAAATCTATAAGCTTGATATACTATTGAAACGAGATTTATGATAATCAAAAGTTTCTCTTTAAGGTTAGATCAAAATATGTGACCGAAGTCAACGTTATGACACGGGGAATTGATTCTAAAAACTTCCTTTTTGGTAAAAAAAATATCTCGCGGAAGATACCTGTTTTTCTCATTTTTTCTGTCTTTGCAGCTTCAGAAATGAAAGTGCAAGATCTATAAATATATTGAAGATGAGGATACGTAGTGGGAAGTCTGAAGATTCTAAAAATGTAAAAATCAAATTTTATTGGCTAGGAGAAGGCCCGCGGAATTGACAAAAACCAACGACAGACACCATTTTCTCTCAGTCAGAAATCTACGCACTCTTTTATTATGCGTTCGACTGTGAATGTAAACAATAGACATGCTCCTACACAGCGCGGCGTGAGAGCATTAGTGCATTTCTCTGCCAAAAAGAGGAGCGTTTTGTGTGCTAAAGAAATTGATATGCTCCTCTTCCTCCTCACCGGGCCTCCTCATTATTCTACCCCTCCTCCTCCTCCTTTTTCTCTCCATCTTCTCCTCCTCCTTGTCCTCCTCCTTCTTCTCCTTTCTTCTTCTCCTCCTTCTTCTCCTCGTCCTCGTCCTCGTCCTCCTCCTCCTCGTCCTCGTCCTCGTCCTCGTCCTCGTCCTCGTCTTCGTCCTCCTCCTCTTCCTCCTCCTTCATGTCCTTATTCTATTTCTACTCCTCCTCCAACTCCTCCTTCTCCTCCTCCCGTCCTCCTCTTTCTCCCTCCCCCTCCTCCTCAACTTCTTCTTTCTCCTCTTCCTCCTCATCTTCTTCTTCCTCCTCTTCTTTTCTTGGAGTAATGAGTAATATCTAACATCACTTAATAATAATTCAGATGTTAGGAATATGAGTGGTTTTACGTAATAATTGTCGAATGGCAATTGGTGGACGTCGAACTTGGCCGAACTATGTCGAGAGATGGCGCTATACAATGCGAAAGTCAATCAACCAACTGATCTCGGGGTATCAATTTGGTTCGCAGCCTTCTCTGGTCGTATTTACGGCAGTAATAATCGTATACAGTAACTTAGATATTTCTCGTGACTTATTGGGAAGAGAGGGAGGGAATATTGTAGTTAAGGGGATAAACTGGTTGATTGACGTATTTTAACCAAATTCTTCTAAACTGTTACATCAGCTGTACATAAATACACCCGATGCTGTGAGAAGGAAAGGTTCAGTTGGAACAATACTGTTTTACATTAAACGTACAACTCTAATATGATTTGTACAAGATATCCATGATAAACTAGTGTGATTGTTGAAGCTACTACTACTACTACTACTACTACTACTACTACTACTACTACTACTACTACTACTACTACTACTACTACTACTACTACTACTACTACTACTACTACTACTACTACTACTACTACTACTACTACTACTACTACTACTACTACTACTACTACTACTACTACTACTGCTACTAGTACTACTACTACTATTACTACTACTACTACTCTACTACTACTACTACTACTACTACTACTACTACTACTACTACTACTACTACTACTACTACTACTACTACTACTACTACTACGGTATTACCACTATTAAAGCATATTAAAGGCATCGAATAACAATATTTCCATTTGAAAAAAAATGTGAGAAATAAGATTCCCCTGGTGTTAGTGTCTTTGATAGGGCTTAGAAATGAAGCCCTGAAAAAAAGTACAGTTCAAAATGATCATTAAGTGCTTTAAAGAAAAATGAAAATCATTGAGAGACCATTCCAGTACCCCCCCCCCCACAGACTGCTGTGTTGCAGAATTTCCTATTAGCAGAGAATAATTAATGTGCCAATTTTTACCTGCACATATTGTACTAGTGACAGTATAACTGTCCAAACTTTTGTGTTCTAGGGTGTAGCAAAGTTTTACAATTTTTTTAAACGGATTTTCCACAATGTTATATAGTGTCTTTAATAACCATGGATATAATAAGAGTAATCAAAGAGAGTCATAGAAGGAATACTAGTATAATAAAATTCAGGTGTAATATAAAAAATAATAATCAAGTGCATTTTGTATACGTGGCTAATTCTTCAAAATCAATGCCGTGCACACTCAGGAATAATGGAGCTTTCATACCAGACTGGAGGTTCTTTTAGGCATTTTACAATCTTTGCAATTTTGTTCCGAGTGAGATTGTATTGTATGTATTGTATTGTATTTATTTTCCGTATAAAAGCATACATGTATGAACAACAATTATAAAAGATAACAGATAAAAACATACGGATGGATTGCCCTACTCAGCTGTGCCTATATGACACTGCTGTTTTACAGAGGGGTCCAAGGTGAAATGTCGCCCTCTATACACGGCCCACGTGCACACGTCTTTGTCACCAAACTGGAAATAATGGTGATCTTTGTTTACAAACACAGTTTCATGACCGAAGCAATATGAAAGAGAACGTAATTGTTCATTAAATGGCGCCAGCTACAGTGGACTATCGTCCGTATACTAATACTGGAAAAAAATATGAAGTGAGTATGGCTCGCGTAATATGTGAATGATTTTATAGGAGCGATTAAAGACATTATTCGCATTCGATTAATAAAATACGCAGAACTTTGATGTCGGAGCTGTATAGTGATATTAAATTGGATATAGACGAGAATAAACGACGTTTTAAAAATACAATATTACCAATAAGGAACTGAATAGTTTCTTATAACACCACAGTCTACAGAGTAAATGTTTAGTTGTTTAACGGTAAAAAAAAAAAAAAACAAAATGGTCACTTGATTTTGTGCTGCAATTTGTTCAGGACGTCATTTTTTTTTTGCACCACACCAGTGAAACAGAAAATGAATAAAATCTGAGCTGCATGGCCCTGCATGTTAACTATGATTGGAAGCACTTAATTAAATGATGCCTTTAAAGTGATAGGCTAACATTGTGGAGCTTCAATTTAAAAGATTGTCAAACAAATTGTTCAATAATGTATTGAGCATCGCGGAGTGCAATTGAAATTAATCCAACTTTGATATCTGAGTTTAAGGTGATAAGCTAACATTATGGAGCTTCAATTAAAAAAAAAGTCAAACTTTGATATCTGAACTACATAGTAGTGTTCATATGGACAAATAAACACCCTAGAATACAAAAGTTTGGAAAGTTACACTGTCAATGGCAAGTAATGCATGAATAAACAATTAAAACTCGGGGTGAGTTTAAATAGCCTAGGTGTACACACAGTAAGTCTATAGGAGAAAATGGGCAGGTGAATCCGATCAACTTAGGATTTTCACTTTTTGAAAGCACTAAATAATCATTTTGAAATACATTTTTTCAGGGCGTCATTTTTAGACCTTATCAAAGACAATGGTAGCACGGGGAATCATATAGCTCAGACTTTTTTTAACTGTGGTAAATGTTAGCCAATACCTTTAATATCTCGGCCTTTAAGGTCAACTCAAGCGAGATGAAATTAAGAATTTAATGCGAGATGATATAGCTCGTCACCCATTCATGAGTGAGTTCACGTGAAAAGGAAAAATACATGAATGGGAGGGGGGGGGGGTGGGTCATAGGGCCCGGTCATAGGGTGGCAGTACTGACCTGATGTTAGACAGTACGAAATCCCATAATTATCATGCACGTTTCACCCTAAATTCGATCATAATAACATTAATACCAAATCTGTCAACCTAAAATGTATGTAGTATATTATCATTGAATTGGTCCAGACTCGGCAGTATGAGATAAAAGTCACGCATGCTACAAAACAACTCGGTGCATTGTTTCCAATTTCGCCCTCTTGCGGAATTTACGGGTACAACCCACAATAATGATGATTTTTATGTGTGTCTGCGTCTCGGGCTGAACTGAACTTAACCTTGTTAGGCACACTATATGATTTGTGGCAATATTTTACCCTAATATTTTGAATTCTTTTAAACCTTTTTCACCGATATCTTACAAGGTCTGTTAATAAGTTCGTGAACTCGGTGATATAATATTTATATTTTGGGAGTTTTGTTTGTACAGTGGCTTTGACGTTATGTTCGACAGAAATCCAACATATGGTATAGTTTGTTTTGTATATATAGTAAAGCAAATTTTACGTAGGTAATAGATTCAACATTAGACGTTTACTCTTGTGACGTACGTCAGGTAAGGTAAATATACA
>JZLH01S0011500.1:56557-71020 GCA_001188425.1 Eucidaris tribuloides
CCCTTATTTGACAATTGAAATTCAAATATATGCGAATACAAGGATGATATGTTTAAAACGCATTGGAAAGCACTATAATATCATTAATTTTTGTTTCACTTTTTTGACCCCCCCCCCCCAATCCGAAACACGAATCGACGCCCCTGGCTTCCATACGACCAGTCGAAACAGCTTTACTCTACAGTCTAATAGACTGTAGAGTAAAGCTGTTTCGATTGGTCGTATGGAAGAAGTGGAATACCGCCAAACAGGGTTTGGCTGACTGGAAAGGAACCTACTGGGGGCCAGACCATATAATGGGTTAGGTTCGACTAAGAATGGGGTTAAATTTAACCAGAAGGTGTGTCAGATCGTCCCCATTACTGATCAAATTTGACACAATTCCGGGTCAAATATGACTTGTTACCGGGTCTGGCCCCTAGTAGACCTTTTCCCCAGTCACACTGATTCCGTTTGCGTTAGGGGCAAGTGAATCTGGATTATAACTCGAGTTCGTAGCACCAGGCTGAAACTATAAGCTTGTGCATTGTAGCATGTATATTTTGTGCAAGTGTAAACGTAAAAATGTTATACCGTAATACAAATGTATTAAAGGTATTGGCTAACATTTACCCCAGTTAAAAAAATCTGAGCCGCATGATTCCCCATGCTACCAGTGTCTTTGATGAGGTCTAAAAATGAAGCCCTGAAAAAATTGTATTTCAAAATGATTATCTAGTGCTTTAAAAAAGTGAAAATCGTAAGTTGACCAGATTCACTTGCCCATCTCCTCCCATAGACTTACTGTGTGTACTTCTAGGTTTATAAAACTCGCCTAGAGTTTTATTGTTTATTCATGTATAACTTGCCATTGGCAGTGTAACTTTCTAAACTTTTGTATTCTAGGGTGTTTATTTGTCCATTTGAACACTACTATGTAGCTCAGATATCAAAGTTTGACAATTTTTTAAATTGAAGCTCCACAATGGTAGCCTATCACTTTAATTGAACATAATGAGGGTTCTTCTGTCTTTGCCCCCCCCCCCCATATGCGTGCGCAGGGGGGTGTTTGAGGTGTTAAAACACCCCCTTTTGCCAAAGAGGGTGTTAACACCCCCAAACACCCCCTTTTCACCCGTAATCACCCCCTCCCCTTTTTTTCACGATATCACCCACCCCCCTTTTATAGTCAAAAGGGGGTGTTTGAAAATGTGAAATAATGGATTTTTCTTATGATCTTGGATTTTTTTTTTCGTAACACCCCCCCCCCCCTCCTCCCCCCGCTGAGCGAGTTTACGGAGGCTGGCGTGACCGGGAAAAATGTTCCACTTAGGATTTGGCCGCGGATGAACACCCCCCCCCCCTTGGCAAAATCATGCATACGCCTAGTGCCCCCCCCCCACTTTCTCTCTCCCCCACTCCTTCTCTCTGCATCTCAATTTTTACTTCTTTTGACCCTCCTGCATTGCATGTTACTCATATTATCTTCATTCAAATGTTTCGTATATTGTACGTCTTATGCCTTTATTCACAAACTATTTGATTAGTAATGATGTATTTATTTGCACCGTGCACAAACAATAAATGAAATGAAATGAAATGAAATGAAATGAAAAATATAACGGTATGCTGAATTACATTGCTATCTGAATAATGAATATTTTTGCGGTATCTTCAGATTGTGGTGTTTGCTTTTATTTTCCCAGTAGTGTGAGAAAATGTATCTAAATTTTGTATGCATACACGATTACTACACATCCCCGATATTATATTACGAAAAAAAATTCGTCCCCTACCCCACGATCTGCGTACAGGTTTCAAGAGTTGTGGGTGTGATCAGCAAGAAGATTTTTTTAGGGAATGAAGAAATCGACATCCCTCGCTAATTCTAAAACTAATTAAACATTCGATTATCATCAATTGTTTATGTCCGTAAATATGTGGTAGGCCTATTCAAATTATGCAAATTTATCATTGGATTTCTCACCCGACCGAATAATGGATCAACCCATTCCAGAGGCGTCGACCCTGGGGGGCAGGGGGGCGATCGCCCCCCCCCCATGAAAATATTGGGGGGGGGCAAACATATCGATTTGCCCCCCAATAATTTTGACAACTTGAAAAATTCATAATATGAAATAGGGTGTTTATGTTTAAAAAGCACTAAACAATCCTTAAACTTAGCATAAAAATACCATCAAATACACAAAATTGCCAAATTTTCGGCGCGCTTTGCGCGCAAAATTTACATCGCAATTTGGCGCGCGGAGCGCGCCGAAAATTTTTGACATTTTTTCCACTTTTGACCCCCCCCCCAATCCGAAACACGGATCGACGCCCCTGACCCATTCAAAGCCTAATAACGCAATTTACATGACGATGTCAACAAATCGGTTCGTAATTGTTTCGAAACGGAGTAGATCGATCGATTCGAGGACATTCTAGGCAATGCATATATCGATATTAATTGTCTGAGTACAACATGGTCAAACACGTGACCCTGGGAGAGCTTTAGTGTATGTACCCTTGTTGCTTATATCATAAACGCAGCCAGGCAAGTAAACGAGAAAAAAAATGTTAAAGGTTATCAAAATAAGGTCGAAGTTCGATTGGAAGTTCAATCGAAAATACGAAGTAACCCTATCTCCTGTCCCATATGCTTTTGGAAAACTTAATGACACCCAAAAGTCTACAACACATCTAATTTATATATTTTTTGTGATTCGAGCAAAACTTACACTCATGCTCATAATTATGGAATATTTTGTTGATACTTAAGTTCTTTCTCCTATATTGTCCAAAATTTTCAAGACAAGTGTTTATTTCTCCAAAACGCAGTATGTGAAGCAATTTTTGGATTTCCTGAGATGACTAAACTAAAAACTAAACTACGTTTGAGCGCAATAACAATTACATATTTATTTTTCTTAAATACACAAAATCATGAAAAAAGTATTTAATTGAAATGATTTTTAAAAAACAACCAAAAAACTAATAAATTTTTATCTAATGTCACTTATCATTAAATTAACATCAGAATTGTCTGTTACAAGTCTAATAACGCGCGTAACCACCACGTGACTCAACAACAACAACAACATACTGCATTATAACACGGGTTTTTAGTTCGAGTCGGACGTACAATGCTCAGCCATTCCTGAATTCTTTTTCACCTGGGGTGAGCAAATATTAATCTCAGATGTACCGATCACGGAAAAATGGAAACTTCGAAAATGTTTCTAAAGTATTCCATAATTATGAGCATGAGTGTATGTTGTGGACCTCATGGTAAAATAAATCCTGGCTACGCCTCTGGCTTACATCAGGAATAGGGGTACTCGATCCTACAAAATATAAGAAACAATATTATTGCCAATATGAGAAAAACAAGGGGAAAAAAATGAAAAGGAAACCAATGCGTGTGATTCTGCCATGCAGTGGCAGCGTATAATTTCCCAACGTTTTGTATTCTAGGGGGATTATTTGTCCATTTAACCACTATCACGTATATGTAGCTCAGACATAAAAGATTTTTTTTTCATTAAACCTTCACAAGGTAAACAATGACTTTAATGATTTTCACTAATTATTATGATATCTCTGGTCATGCATAGTAATTATGCCCGTATAAGCTGATAGGGGCTGCTGATTTATCGGCATTCTGAACACAGGCTCATTTCTCCTTTGACACTAGTCTCGGCTCCAGACTGAAAACGTTTCTTCGTTTTAAGAAGAGCCACTTGAACTCGGAGGCTGTGACGCGGTTCCCCGACACAGTAGTCTTACCTCAAGGCAGCTGACTGATGAAAATAATTCCCCTAGTAAAACATGTGTACATTCACACACATGGAAGCCAGACTACCCAGACTCACGCTCCTTGACGTTGACAGGGTTTTTGTTATTTGGAACGCGTCGTTACACCACTATAAGGATACTTAGCCAATTCACCCTTCATGATAATTAATCGAATTAGGTTGAAGCCATTGGACTTTTCCACAATTCGATCGTCATTATGTCAACACAAACGATTATTTTGCCTACTGGAGAAACCATTCCTTTTGTAGGTATTAGTTTATCATACCCGTAATTTCACGTTTTGTAAGCACGAATAATAACTCCACAACTAATTACCGCAAACATACATTGAAAAGAGAGTATAAACTTAATGATTGTATACAAGGTAGCGGAATAAATTGTGGATTAGTTAATATCGATTAAGTAATTTATGTCGTGGTAATTGTATATTATCCTGCGAGGAATGCGCGCTCAATAATTCCGTTATATTCGTTCAAAAAGAATAGGCCATCGCGGGCACTTTGAATTCCTATTAGCAGGGATACATGCTTTCAACAAATTGTATTCGTAAAATAGACAAAAGATACACTGAATTGGATGAAACGATTATTCCTACAAAGTCGCAACGTTGATAGTCTAGGTTTTGTATAAAGACACTGTCTCGTTCAAACAATTATCAAGTCGACGGTCGATCTAAAACATTCGAGTCTTTTACATGTATTCCAAACGAATGTTTGGGATAGGGGGAGTAGAATTTCTATTCCAAACGAATGTTGGGGGAGGGGGAGTAGAATTTCTCAAAGTGAACGTCACACTGTAGGTTATAGACACGCTTTCGACAAGGTATTGCGGACAAAAAGATGAGCAAGAAAAGGTCGTTAAATACGCTATCCTCCACGGTTTGCTGCAATTTTTACCTCCCCCGACGAAGTTTGAGGAGGTATTGTCTGTCTGGCTGTTTGTTTATATGTTTGTTAACTGTCTCAATGGCACAGTTTTACATCTAGCCCCATGAAATGTTTACACATGATTCAAAAAGGAAAATGATAGATAAAGTTCAATTTTCAAGGTCATTGGTCACGGATCAAGGTCAGTGTCAAGCAAAACACCAAAAGAAAAGCCCACACAATGGCTCAGTGCGTGTCGTATTTTTCAACTCCAAAACTGGTCTACCGCCCCCAACGGCTTCAGGCCGTAGAGCAATTTAAAATTTTGTATGTTTAGTAGTATTTTTATGCTAAGTTATATGGTGCTTTCCAATGATTTTTAAACATACCCTTGCTTTACATATGAATTTTTGTAGTCGTCAAAATTATTGGGGAGGGGGCAAATCGATATGTTTGCCCCCCCCCCCCCAATATTTTCATTGAGGTGGCAACTATCCCCCCCCCGGCCCCTCAGGATCGGCACCCCTGGTGTAAAGTGTTGGATTGCACCCAGAAGGGTTCAGAATTGCTAAGGTACTTATATTGTGACATTTGTGTACCCTAATTGCACCCTTTATTTTGTTAGTGTGTACGTGATTTACAGTACGCTATATGCGAATAGGGTAGCGGGAATGAGAAATTGTAACTTTGGCAGCTCTAGGTACTTGCTCTCATTGAGCATACAGCTCCAGCTTAAGATTGTAAACAATCTCTGCCATGATGGATCGATGTTTGTGCTCCACTGCCCTGATGTGTGATTATCAGGGTAATAACCTAATGACTTGAGAATAAGAACTCTTTGAACACGTGTTATTTCCAAACTTATGACAAGATTATTTTTGTAGTTTTATTTGTTGTGTATAAGAAAAATTTTCAAAAAAAAGAAAACGAGGGACATCAAACAAATTTAGTTACACATGGTTTACGAGCCGTTACATCGAAATTAATAAAGTGAAATTTGATTATATCCATTGATATGCTGATTTCCTATCGTAACATGACCGGAGAAAAGGTGGGACTTGAAACTGAGCGGTAGGGGTACTAGCTGACCCATTCCATTCAGGAGAGAGAGCAGTTTGGCATATCTTGAAGCGCCACACTTCCATCATCACATAGATTCATTGATAGTGTGGCAGGGTTTAAGAGGCTTTTTAGCCCATTAATAAGTACAAAAATTGGGCAGTTTCTTTTTTTGAATGTGAGCAGTGTAGTCGATTGGATGGCTACTTTTGGGAGCTCATTCCGAGGCTCGTTGAATGAAGAAATGTTTTCTAACATCCTGCCTGGAGCGAGTTTAGGCTAGCTTCTGAGAATGACAGAATGACCTCATGTACCCTGATTTGGGACTCTCTGGAAAATGTAGTCTGGGCTGATATTGTCGATTTGTGACATGATTCGATGTGTTTGAATGAGATCTCCCCTCTTTCTTCTCTCTTCCAGTGTTTGGGATGATTACCATTGAAATTGTTTGTGTAATTTCAATATAGTGTCATTACAGCGATTATTTTGAAGAAAATTTGAAGACTAAAGGCTGAACATTTTAGGATTATCATGACATAGGAATGACTGTCCCCTTACCATGCTTACGGAGTACACGCCGAGTGTTGTTGAGTTGGACGTAAAACACTCCACATTTTTAAAATTGTTTTTTTGGTGGAGATCAGTGATACACTAACAAACTTCAGCAAAGTTCTGAAAAGCTATCAAATATCAAATCGTTCTGCATTAAAAAAAGAATAAGTTATCAATGTGATGCTCAACAGGCGAATCGTTCGGAACACAAATGACGCAGCACGTCTTTGCAACGCCGAGCGATGTCGCAGCGCTCACGCCGATAGTGAGTGCGCCCTCAGCGGTTACTGTATGTATAATGTGTGCTGTCGATGTCGTCTGTTGACAGAAGTAGTAACGTGAGATCGTTACTGGCAAAATACTCATTTTCATCAAACAATGGTACGTATTCATTTATTATAATCAATCGGTTAGGTAATTCTGGGTCTTAGGGGCCAAAATTATTATAGGTTACTAACTTCAGCGTGTGTGGTTTATTCCGTCAGTAGATACGTTGACGGAATAAACCACACATGCTGAAGTGAAGAAGCGTCCTATATGAACACAAACTTAGGCCCCTTTGAAACCAACCCAGGATTACCATCGGTTAAACTGAACAATTATTATAAATTGATATATCTTTCAATCTGATATGTATTTGTTGATAAACGAGATGATGAAGTGATGCAAAAATCTGCCCGTGCTTTGCCTTTGTTTTGATGAACGGCTCACTGCGGCAGCTAGCGCCTGTGCCTGGCTGTGGCTGTGCGGCTGTGACCAGTGAGTCCGAGGCGAGGGCGAGGGATGTCGAGTCTAACGTTAACGTTAACGTTAGATCCCCCGTCTAACGGAGATCTAACGTTAGTCGATTTCTAACATGAATTAGTAGTACACTTTCGCACGGCGTCTGGTCAGGCTAACGTTAGACTAGACAGAGATAAACGTCTGTTCTGGGGAATCCACAAGTGACATTTTTACTAACGTTACAGTTCATAGACCGACGGGGTCTGTCCGTTTTTTCGGGGACTTCTCATTTTAAGTCTAACGGTATTTTTGACAAATGTTAGGTCAGTCCCCTAGTCCCCATTTAACGGTATTTTTGACATTTGTTAGGTCAGTCCCCTGACCTAACAAATGTCAAAAATACCGTTAAATGAGAAGTCCCCGTAGAAAACGGACAGACCCCGTCGGTCTATACAGTTCAGTGCCAGTGTGGCAATGCCAGACGTGTTGTTAGTTTCAGTGAAACCACCGACGTTACACTTACAAGAGAGACCTAACTTCGAGCTCTAACGTTAACCTAACGACGCTAGATCTAACGCAGGCTTTGTGTGCAAATTTAATGTTAGACCGACTTGTTTCCTAATTCAGAACTCAGAAATGATCAGTTAGACCTTATACATGTAGATCTAAGTCTAGAATATTTTTCTTTAGATTAAAACCTGAACAAGGTTGAAAACCTAACGGATGACTCAATAAAATAATTCTAAGCACTTTCCTAGTCAAGGTATTACCGTGTTAGACAGAAATAACCGTCTGTTCTGGGACTGGGGAATAATTTATTAAGTCTAACTTAAAGATGATATTTTTTAACCTTCCCCATAATTTATTCCGAGGTTATCAGTGACAGTGAAGCCAGATGTAGTCTCAGTGGAACCACAAACGACACAGAGAGACTGAAGCTTTTGGTCCAATGTTAGCACTCTCCTTGAACTAATTTATGGTCTAACGTTACTTGTCTTCAATGTGCTACTAAATGCTTGAAAACTTTTCTGTAGACCGAAGGCTTCGACCTGTGTATTGCCATCAAAATCGTCCAATAAAACCTCTGAAAAACAACCAAATGCGATACACAGGTCGAAGCCTTCGGTCTAACTTTTCTGGTGCAAAATGTTTTCTAAAATAATGTAATACAACACTAAAGGACATAAACAATAAAAACTTTTAAGCCTCATTTTCACCCCACTTTTTGTCACTTTGTCTTTCCATTGTGCTCTGGCACAGCTTCAGCGTCATCACTGAAGAAAACAGTTTTTATGGACACAAGAGGGCACTACACAACGTGGTAGATCAGGGTGCAACTGTACCCCAGGGTGGTTCATGATGCATCTTTTTACAGGATACAATATTCAATTTGCAGTGTCATTTATAAATCTATAATATATTTCATTTTATCTCTTCTTGTTACATTTTGAAAATAATTTTCCATCCAAATGTACTAGTAATCAAGAAAAGTACTGTTAGAGTGCAGCACATCTCTCCGTGTGCCATCGAAGACCACACTCTGAAAGGCAGAGGTGTTCCGGTGACCCTAGCATGGTGGACAGTGAATTCTGGACTCACATTGACTGCTTGACAGAGAATCTACGTCATGAGGAACATGTGGTACGGTTGAGACAGCAGTACTGCTACAGAAATGAAAGCCATGAGAAGTGTGCCCCACTGGTCAGGACCCAAAATGTTGATAGGTAATGACTCTACATTTTGCAGCATTCAGTAAATTCTTTATTTCTTTAGAGTTTAAAATTGCTGAAATGATTAATAGTTCATATATGGATACTACACTTACTGTATCATGTATGTATTGTGTGTTTCCAAGGTTCTAAAAATATCAGTGCAGAAGTTTTTGAAATTGATGTTTAAAGTGGTCTTCCTTGGATTAATCAGCCTGAGTTAACTTTGTCTATGCTCAAGGCTCATATTAATCAATGGTCATTAAAGACCATGGCCTTGGAAGCCCTATAGTGACTGGCCTTGATGCCCTTTTCATTGGCCCTGGAAGATTTTTGTGCCCTTTATAATTTTTCCCATTTGTTCTGTAATACAGGAATGTGCCCTAAAGTCAGTTTGCCTTGCCCTAAAAATATCAAAATTTAAGGCCTGTATGCTGCTGCACAAAGTCTGTCATATCCATGTGAACTACATGTACTCGTTGAAATATTGTTGAGACCATGTGGAAAACTCACTTGCTTGTGCTGGCACGTTCAAAACAAACCATTCTAGTTACATTAAAGAGCAATAACATGATTGGGAGCACATGAGATTCCTCAAAAACCAAATGAGTTGAAATGTATACCAATTTATACACTAACTAGCAGGAAGGACTTGTCTTTAATTCATTGGTATGTGGAGAAACAAACATGAATATACCAGTATTGAATTAATGTATAACCCTGATTGAAATTGAACCCATACAAGCTGTACAACAAATTTGCCTGTCACAGCGAATACTGATGGTAGAATTTTTTACTCAGAAACCCTGAATGTATGTACATCACCAACTAATTTATGTAAATTCAACACAGTTCACTTCCTATCACAACACCATAGTCTGTAGGTAAAGCAATTTCTTGCAGAAATAAAATATTGATTTTTCCTTTGTCACAGAAATGAAGTCTTATTGCTGCTGTTAAAGCATCTTCTTCCAAAAATAAAATATCTGCTTTTCTTCTGTCACAGAAATGAAGTCTTATTGCGCATTGAACATGTCATAGAGAGTGTGATTACTTCAATATCCAAGGGGGAACCTCCTTCACTCACATTCAGTAGGAGAACAAGTTGGGACAATATCAGGTAAGGGAACAATTAACCTTAAACTCAGGCGCGCTACAGGGGGGGGGGGGGCTTTGGGGGGCCTTAAGCCCCCCCCAAAAAAAAAAAATTGCTCAAGCCCCCCCCCCCCCCCAATTTTTGGACCTAAAATGTTTTTTCAACAAGGAAAATATTAATAAACATCTGTTCGTCATGTGTTTAAAATGGTTACATGAAATCCCCCCCACATACATGTAACTACAAAATATTTGTCTAAAATCTGTGAATAAAACAATTTTGTGAGTTTCATCCAACATTTCATCCTTAATTTACATGTATACTGCAGTGTAACAAAAATATGAAAAGAAAAATTAAATAATGTTTATATGTGTGAATGATATCAGATTTATAATAACATCCTTGATACATTTTGTTCAATTTCAATTTTAAAATGCAGGGTTATTCCAAAGTTGTGTTTCAAGACTTGAAGACAAGTTTTCACTTTTTTGAATAGTTCATGTGTATAATGAAAATAATCTTCATAGTGTGCAAGTTATAATTAGTAACTTACTCTTACAATCTTTTAAATGTTCTAGTTTCAGAGATGAAATTGGTCTTGAAATGAAAAATGATGTGAAGATGACAGAAGTGAGATTTGATGCAGTGAATTCTACCAACAAATTTGGTAAGTGTCTTCGATACCCATAGAAATAAAACAATATTACTAATAACTGTGTAATAACTGTGAAGTTACAGAGTAATCTTATACTAACCAACTAACAGTAAGCCATTGAATGTAAGATGCAGGATAATCTTGAAAGCAATACTTGTATGTGTTTTTTTTTTATAAATCTAATAGAGTGTACATGTTGGTGTGATTTTTACAGTGATTTAATGTTTGTAACTTCAATTTATTTTCTTCACATAGCTCTTATGCTGAAGGTTCTGTCCATGTGTTACAGGCTTGTTCAGAGTAATACATATTCTACTAAAAGGTAAGTTGTTTTGGTTTTTCTTTCCTTTGTGGTTTTTGAGTATCTGTGTGAAATAAATTTAATTGTTACAAAAAGGGTAGCATCATATTCTGAGAAGTCCTAACATATAGTCATAGTACTGACACAGTAAGGATTCATATATCGTCTACTGAGAACCAGAAGGGTGCTATCACTGTACAAAGTCAATGGCATTAGTGCCCTTCTGGTTGTCATTTCAATATGTATTGAGTTAATGCCCTTCTTGATCTCTCAACTGATAATATGAAGTTGATATATGGTTGATTTTATTGTAAGATTTGAGGTTTCCTCTCTCATCTGAAAGTGTTCACATTTTTTACAATGTTTCATTAATGATTTTTAGCAGGGTTCCCAGCCCATCAGGGAAATCAGGGAAATTATTTTACTTTTTTTCCAGTCTGGGAAAAGTCAGGAAATTTGATGAAAATGCCTCAAATCAGGGAAAAGTCAGGGAATTTTTATTGGCCCAAAAATCGAAAGTAGTCAGTGAGACTCTGTTATAATTTGTTGCATATCAAAACAACATCCAACAACATAGAAAACATGTGAAACTGGAAATGAGTTGAAATAATTATCATGGAATTTTGAGACTTCAGGGAAAATTCAGGGAATTTTGTTTTCTTGAAATGCTGGGAACCCTGTTTAGAAAGTTTTGAAGTCAAATTTGCTTCTGTTGTAATTACTGTAAAATTATTACCCCTGTTTATTTTGACATAGAAAAAAAAGTTTTGCTTATATGCAAGTGTGCATATATCATGTGCATAGAATCATGCCTTTATACATTTTATATATTCCAAGTGTTTATCTAGTAGTAAGCAATTGCGGAGTTGTTTTTCCTTGTCAGATATATGTTTCTTGAATTTGAATAACTTTATATGTTCCAAAAAAGAAAATAGTATTCTCAGAAGTAGAGTTTGATTCTAGTTAACCATGGCCTGTTTATTCATTGACAAATTCATGTATTTAATTGATATTTCTTTCTTGTTATTCAGAGATCTTTACTACAATGATGTGCAACTGTTTGGTAGTCAGTCTACAGTTGATGATATCATTGAAGACTTGTGTTGTATGCTCCGGGTGCCAAGAAAATGCCTGCATGTGGTGAGTAAATATGATCATTTCTAGTGAATGAATAAGTTTTAAACCTTTAAGATATCAGATTCAGAGGTGCATTTAGTTGCATGCCTGTTGCTTTACAGTATGAGACAAAAACAACTACAGAAACCTAGATCTTTTCTCCGAGTATGCTGATAAAAAAGCAGTTGATTTAGAGTCGGCTATGGATAATAAAAGATGGAGAGCAGTTACGAGGAGACCAGACCTCACGATTATGATGATGATGATGATGACAAATTCATATGTGGTCGCATAATGAGAATAGAATATTTCAACATAGTTTCAAATAATTTGTAACTATGTGTTCTTCACTGAAGAAAAACCATGCCCTTTCATACTTCAAACATGTGACAAATTAATAGGTGATCCACTTATCCATTGGTAAAGTACTGTGTTCTTTTACCCATATCTCTGCTTTTTATATGATTTTCTCCCAGATTTCTACGAAATTTCTTTCTCGCATATCTTGTCGCTAAAAATTTGATCATTTGTAAGCATGCATCCATTTTTCAATCAAACGACGGGATCTTTTATGACTGAAAAAGACATGTTATAACTCCACATACTGGGTTCAGACCCTGGGTGGAGGCTGGAGGGAACTTTTTTTAAACTTTTTTTTACCATTTTTGTTTTCGCACTATAGGTAGCATAGATTGTGTTTTTATCATTTAATATTTAATATTCAATATTTAATATTTTAGTATTTATTAGTCATTGTGACAAATTACACATCTAGTTCTTCTTGTTGTCCTCACAGCTTGCCACATCAAAGGGTTGTATGTTTGGTGATCTGAGATACACAGAGGAAAATGGTGGGTTCACTGACTGCAAATCAACAAAATCAGTGAGTATTAAATCAAAACAAAAAAACAAATTTTGAATAGAGGAATTTTACGAGAAAGATTTGAGAAGAAACTGAAATCCAAGTTATTGCTCTGTAATTATGCTTAATTCATTGTGCTGAAGCAACAGTTTGTATTATTTTATCTCTGTACCCAAAAATAAAAAGAAAAAAAATGCAGCACTTTAATAAACCTCTCCAGGAGGTCAGTTTTTTGGAGTCATACAAAGTCAATTTGAGTATCATCTTGGAAATTTTTTTTAATTATACTTTTTTTTTGCCGCCACTGACCAATTATCTCAAATGAGTGATTTATTGAGATAAGTGATCAATAAAGTGGTGTTTTGATATTATATCAAAATGAGATATTTAAGAATTTGATATTATCTGAGTCAATAATAGCAGCACTATGGCACCTGGAAGACCTGAAAGCAAAGATTCCTTGAAAGTCCTTGAAATGTGTCACTCTAGTATCAGCCTTGATGTTTCATTCCATCATAAAATTTGCTGGTACTTGATTCAAGCTAGGTTAGTAAGTCCAATCTATTGTTAGTTGTTGTTCCTAAATAAAGTGTAGTTAAATAAGTACATGTTAAATGTCAGATGTCACTCGTGAATCTTTTAACCATGCACAGTTTATGCAAATATGATTGTATTTGTGAAAAAAATAGTCTGTTTCACTTCTCTTATCATCTGTTTTATGCATATTTTGTTTGTTTTACAGGGGACTCCAGTACCGAGCCATGCTGATGGAATCACAAGTATCCTTTGCAAATGCAAAACCTAGATATCTAGTATATTACTACAGGGCATAAGAAAAGTTACAGTTTTGATTTGAAAATGTACAGGAAAAACTTTGTGTTAAAAATTGTCTTCCATACATAAATTCTAGGCCAGTTAACATCAGTATACTATGCTGCTCCAAAAGGGATTATTCTGTTTGTGAAAAATGCAGTACTTGGAATATATAAGTAACTGGTTATTTTGATATATACTGTTACAAAAGGCATTATTTTGCTGAAAAACTGCCAATTCTCTGAATAACTAACTGGTCAAGAACTGATAAAATGGTTTACGTAATTGCTGCTGCAGATGCATTATCGTGCTGAAGAAATGTCAATGCTGAGAGTACATGTAAAGTGAAACCTGTCTGTAGTGCCCACCCAACAGAAATAAAGTGGCCTTTATAGACTGGTGACTGCTATAAACACGTTTTAGCCCAGTTAATTGTATCCCCCGAACTGTGTTCGGAGGATACTATGGATTTGGCCTCGTCGCGCCGCCGCCGCCGCCGCCGCAGAGATTTCCTTGTGAGCGCTCTACCAGCTGCATTTCTTCTCCGATCATCTTCAAATTTGGTATGAAGGTGTATTATGGTAAAGCGAAGACCGCTATTGTTTTTGGTGGTGGCGCCCTCGCTTGGTCCGTCTTTGTACACAAAAAGGTACATTTTTCAGAGTCTGCTTGTGTGCCTGATACTGGCTGCATTTCTTGACGGATTTTTTTCAAATTTGGTGTGTAAGTATATCATAGTCAACTCTAGACACCTATAACTTTTGGTGATGCTGCCCCCAATGTTCCGCCTTTTACAGGGTCAAAGGTCAACCTGATAGGTCTAAATTTGCAAAAATGCTTATTTTTCAATTACTTTGTTGTTACCCAAAGGATTTTATTCAAACTTGCTGTATAGGTGTATGGGTGGTCATTTTAC
>JZLH01S0011500.1:74002-98781 GCA_001188425.1 Eucidaris tribuloides
AAATATGTTATAATTCAGATATCCATAGTCATGCCAAGTTTGTGCTTATCGTTGAGAAGGATGCCACATTTCAGAAGATCATAGATGACGGTCTCCTAGACAAGATTCCACAGTGTTTTATCATCACAGTAAGTTTGGAGATTAATGAATTAATTGACTAAAATTGAATGAAACTTAAACATTAGCGAGTGTTAATAAGGGATAAGGGATAGATACTTGTTGTGTTGATACATTCCTTGCAGAAACCATTATGAAGTGCTGCTGGTTGTGTGGAAATTGATTTAATTGAATGAATGATTGGATTGATTGCTATATAGATATAGATATTATATGAAGAGTTTGATTGCATAAAGGGTTAACTCCACTTTAGTAACTCTGGAGAAAATGCATTTCTCTGACCAAATTTGTACACGCACCTATGGTAAAATAAAAGTAATACCCGAAATATTTTGTGCTTGCTTGTGGAATTTGGCTTCAAATTTCGTACTATCGCTTGGTGGGTAGGTGGTAAATGTGTTGATGTTAATAACTTAATTTTGGTTAAAATAATGTTATCCCATTTTGCAATCAAACTCTTCATGTATAGATAGATAGATAGATACATGTAGATAGATAGATAGATAGATAGATAGATAGATAGATAGATAGATAGATAGATAGATAGATAGATGGATAGATAGGTACGTAGATAGGTAGATTGATGGATGGATGGATATAGAGATAGATAGGTAGATAGATGAATGGATGGATGGATTAGTTGATTGATTGATTGATTGATTGATTGATTGATTGATTGATTGATTGATATCTCTTGTTACAGGGCAAGGGTTTTCCAGATCTCAACACAAGATTGATGGTCCGTAAACTGTGGGACACACTTCATATCCCAATGCTGGCATTGGTAGATGCTGATCCACATGGTATGTTAAAAGAATAATATACATACAGATATCTTTCATTGAAGAATTGTTTTATATTTTGTTTTGTGGGATGCTATATATGGTCTCAACCAATGATAACTACAATGTGGCCAACAAAACGTAAACATTTTCAGGGGCAGCAAACTTCCTTCAGTACTAGTTCTCTGTATTATCAATCAA
This sequence comes from Eucidaris tribuloides, assembly GCA_001188425.1. Lineage (NCBI taxonomy): Eukaryota > Metazoa > Echinodermata > Echinoidea > Cidaroida > Cidaridae > Eucidaris > Eucidaris tribuloides. The sequence continues at coordinate 75,103 of JZLH01S0011500.1, forward strand.
TCAAAACGAAATTACACCATTGACATATCAAATAACTGACATGGATATGGTACACCAAGATTGTACTTCTCTTCTTGAACAAAAATTCCAACACTTTTTTTTATGATTTCAAAGATTTTGCTGCTAAGCTAAATTACATATCTAAGAAATGTTTTCACCATGAAATTACCCATAAGTCATTTCAGAGAAGAACATTGGGATATTGTCCCACTTCATATATTTTTAAAGGAAATATATAACTTTCAAATGACATCTGTATTTCTGTACATGTTTCATAGACAAGGCACAGAATACTACATTATGCTCTCCAGAAGACATTGAAATGTAGCTTTTCTCCACAAATTGTCTACACAAAGCAAGAAAAATCTCAGAAAATTTACTTTTCAGTTGGAAAAACAAATTTTCAAGGTAAGTTATTTTACCCTGCATGTTTTCAGGGATACATATCTATTGGCCCAGCAATGAAAGTGTTAATTTGTTATTGTAAAATGCATAACGCTGTTTGATGGATGTGTTCATGTTATCTCCCTCACTCTAGGACTTGAAATTCTGTTTGTTTACAAGTTTGGATCAAGGGTAAGTTGCCTATCTTCCATATTTTGACATCTTATGTACCATCACCAGGTTGAATGTGCTTCACTTAATGTTAAAGGAGAAGTTTCTCCATAAATTAATGTGTATTCGGTGAATCCCAAACATTTCTAGCCATCCAACAATGAAAGTTCAAGCAAAATTGGACAAGTCGTTCAAGAGATATGATTTTTTTTTAATATTAAGAAATATATATGTTGCCCTGTGTAGCTGGCTATTCTGCTCAAGCCTGTGGTGTCATACTGGAACAACTCTGTTATTGTACATGAATTTTAAGAAATTTCAATTAAAAATTGAAAATTTGGGGAAATTCATGTACAATAACAATGGAAAGTTGTTCTGATGTGGCATCACAGCTTGAGCAGAATAGCCAGCTACAGAGGGCGATATATACATATCTTTCTTAATATTGTTGAAAAATCATATCTCTTGAACGGCTTGTCCAATTTTGCTTGACCTTTTATTGTTGGATACCTAGAAATGTTTGGGATTCACCGAATATAAATTAATTTATGGGGAAACTTCTCATTTAAGTATCATGGCACAAAAAGGAGGGGGCGAGGAGGGCGATGATGACTTATGACCAGTTGAAGTAATTGCTCAGGGAAGAATTGCATCTGAAATTGTGAATTTTGTAAAAAGAACTTTATTCAACTTATACTTCCTCCCATTTCCTATTTTGATACTTTGTGTACCACTGCCAACATATGGATAGTTTCATACTTCTATTCACATGCCAAAATAATAACCCACTACAACCTACCCACCAGTCTTGTTTCCAGTATCTGGTGGCCTTGGTCTTGGTCTCAGTCTCGGTCCAAGTCACCTGTACAAACTCTGTAGAAAAGTTGTGTTTTGGGGTGGCCTTGGTCTCGGAAAGGCAAGGAAAAAAAATCTAAATTTTATCATTGACATGTATGAGTAACAAGTACAATGGGGCTGTATATTTTGATTAAAAATTTGTGTACAGTTTCAATTGGACTGTTGTTCTAAATCTAACATGAAATCACGGAGATAAATTGCCACACAGATGGTGATTTAATCAAACTTTCAAACATAATTACTATTGAATGGATCAGGTGAATTTGTTCAAACTTTCACTATTTAGTCCCTCTTTACTCTTTTGCATTTACTGAATCCACGTTTATGTCTGGGCAAACTTGTGTAGAAAATCTCTGAGTTTTTGTATAGTTAGTTCCAAAAAAATGCATGATCATTATATGTGTTACACACAGGGTTGGCAATTTTTAAAAATGTTTGGAAGAGGTGATTTAAATCAAATCAATTTATTTGAATTTAATTCCCCCAAAAGTCATGATTGAATCAGTGATTTTTTTTTCAAAAAGTCATGATTTAATTCACCATTGATTTGAATCACCAACCCTGGTCACACATTAAAGGAAGATGTAGCCGGCAACCAACAGGAATAAGTTAAGTAACAAAATAACATTGTGAGTATTATGAGAACTATGGTACAAAAAATACATAGTTGTAAAGACAGCCTAAATAAGGGGTACTGTGTAACACTCCCCCTCAGCAAGGCCCTATGAATTAGTTAATTTGTGTTTATTTTACGTCTTTGCAAATTTTATCCCGGGATATAATTTGTTGAAACAGCTATAGGGGGAGGAGCTTATTGATTCAAACAGTGCATACATTACCACGGTGTGACTAACACACGTCAGGCGGCCTGCATCTGTCACATAGGGTCAGCATAAGGCCAGCGCACATGCGATCTGATTGGTTGGCAAGAACCCAAAATCTTTCTTAACTTATTTCTGTTAGTCGCTGGCTACATCTTCCTTTAAAGCTACGTTGTTTGTTGTTGTGTATACAGGCAATGAGTTATGAATCCCACAACCTCACAGTGCCTTGCATCAAGTGGCTGGGTGTTCTACCATCTGACGTAAAGCGCCTCCGCATCCCACCTAATGTCCTTGCCCCCCTCACCAAGACCGATCTGGACAAGGCTTCAGCTCTGATGCGAAGACCCTTCTACAAACAGCTCCCTCTATGGATGGCCGAGGTGAGTGGCACCTATCGGGACAACTCCCCTGGGACGACTCCCACCTGACAACTCCCCCAAAGGAAAATTCCCCCGGAGGACAGACCTATCGGGACAACTCCCCTGGGACGACTCCCACCTGACAACTCCCCCAAAGGAAAATTCCCCCGGAGGACAGTTCCTTTGGAGGACAACTCCCCTGAGATAACTCCCACCTGAAAACTAACACAAAGGAAAATTTCACAAGAGGACAGTTCCCTTCGAGGACAACTCCCACAGGAAGACTCCCACCTGACAACTCCCCCAAGGAAAATTTCACCCGAGGACCATTCCCGCGAAGAAAACTCAGATATTTTTAAAGCTGGAAACATTGTTAAACACTTTTGGGTGAGTTGTCTTCCATGGAAGTTATCCTTTTGTTTCACGAGGGAGGTGTCCTCTCGGATGTTGTTCAGGAGTAGTTTTCGGGGGAGTCTTCCGGGGGGGGGGGGGGGGGCATTATTATGGTTTTATATTCTCTTCTCGCGTAACTTAGTAAAACGAGTCCTCTTCTTAACATATTAGAGAACAGCACAAGAGATGAAGTTACTTATGTAACACTTATCTGACCAAACAATAATGAGTTAGCTAAGCCCATTTGAATAATGAATATAATAGAGCATCCAATGGCTATACATATGCAGCATTGTTTCTATCAATCTAAAGCCTGACATCCTATTCATAAAACTTGTCATAAGCTGAATCATGGTCATTTAATTACTCAAAGATCAGAAACAGATATTTCAATATCATTTCCAGTATCATTACCCCATTCTCCACCTTTTAAAGAATAGGTTGTACTTCCTATGCCTATTAAATTTATGCATTTTTTTCTTTTCTTCTTAGTTACAAGAAATGATGCATTCCGGTGTAAAAGCTGAAATCCAGAGTCTAGCTGCCATCTCGGATAACTTCCTGACCCATGTGTACATCCCTAGCAAGATACAGTGTGGTGGATGGATATAAAGTGAAGGTCAAAGGTCCTTCTTTGAATGACTCTTACTTTTGGCTATATTGCATTTTTACTGAAAAATTCTTGTGATTGAAACTTGGCTTGCTCATTGTCGAACTGTTTTTTTATAGGCTCTACAAGTATCTACCATATTTTTAGGGTTTGGAAAATAATCAAAAAGTTTGATTCTGTGAGGAGATGATATTACAATATTTACCACAAAGGTTTTTCTCAGCTGGGGGGGGGGGGTGATTCCCAAGATCTATGTAGTCATGGGACCAGTTGCTACCAGGATAACAATGAAATCTGAAGATTAAGTATTTCAATAGTGTTACATCTGGTCTATTATAGGGCTTCATCTTGCAACAAACCATAATGCTAGAGAACCCACCAGGATAACATTGATTTGATGTAAATGTACTACATGAACTATATGCATCCCCCCCCCCCAAAAAAAAAAAAAAAAAACAAATAGTAGATAGCTAATGGTCTCTATCAAATGGCACTAAAGTATTGAATATTACTTACTTTGTACTTGAAAGAGCAGAAGTCATTTTTGCACAAAGGTACACAATCTAGAACTGACAAACATTGGTATTTTTGTACTGGCTGGCATCAGCATAGCTGCGAGTTGTGAAAGGGTGGGAAATTTTCAGATTCTGATGGATTAATGACAATTTTAAGAAGGAACTAGGTTTGTCTTCTTCTGATGTATGCAATCACCATTTCATGATAGAGTGAGCAAACCCTGTTCTTTCATTAACTCTCACTGATCCATTAGAACTTTTCTAAGCCTCATCCTAACTCTCAACTATGTTGATACAAGAACCAAGTGCCAATTTTTGACAATTCTGTATTTTGTACTTTTGCAAAGAAATAATTTCTGCTCATTCAAACATAAACTATCATCAAATTGGTGACGTTTGTTAGAGGAGACTTTTTTTTTTACCTATCTACAGGAATGAATATTTTCTGAAAGGTGTTGAAATATTTATCTCAGGACCTTTTCCAACTGTCAAATTCCCTTATTTATTTATTTTTTTGGAGGGGGGGGGGGTTTGGGTGCATTTTTTTAGTGTTTAGACAATGGTGCTGTAAATATACTCGGGGCAAAATATCACCTCAACCTTTTGACAGTAGTAATGGTTAAAAAAAATAGAAAAACTTGTTTTTATTTCCCCAAATGTCCTCATTCATTTCACTCATGAAAGGAACTTTAAGCTGGTTTGTAAATTGATCATCCATTGTCATAAATAGGCAACATAGTAAAACATTGACAAGTTGTACCATGTATATTTACCTTGCATAATAAATATGATATTTGCACAGGTATCATTCTTTAAGTAGGGTTAAAATATTTCTCATACATCATGATACATGTATTTTACTGTTATTGCCACTTGACAGTCAAATAACATTCAAAATATAGAAAATATAAACATGTACATGTATAACAATTTAAATATATACATTTCAGAGATTATGGGGTATATTGTGGATTAACAAAACTCGGTATCTCAAAAATGTTAAGTATTCTGCTGAGTGAAAAAAAAATATGCCTTGACAATATAACAAATGAGGTAGCCCAATGCGATGTGGCAAAGTTGTATTTGTTTCTTTCAGATTGAAATTTGAGATTTGGACGGTCCATATATGGCATCCTAATCACAAGATTTTCCGAAGCACAATCTTTTACCCCAAAAATTAAGATGTAAGGTTTTTGTCAGCTAAATGACCAGAATGTCCCATTGATCTTCTGTAGAAAGTTCAATTCCCTCATGAACACTATTTACTTGTCATTGTTACAGGTAAGAATAGTAATTTTAACCCACTGTGTCAATGAAAGTATTTAGCTATTTTTGTGATAATAATAATAAAGGATATTTATATTGCACAGATACTATGATAATATACTGTATTGCACATTACAATATATTTATTTTTGTATATATATTACATGTAACAAGCACAATTCAGGTTAATTCCAATAAACAAATGAGTTTTTAATCTGTTCTTAAAGGTATCATATAACAATGTTTCCAGTTTAAAAATTCTGAACTACATGAGTCCCCATGCTACCAGTGTCTCTGATAAGGTCTAAAACTAAAGCCCTGAAAAAAAAAATGCACTTCAAAACAATCATTAAGTGCTTTTAAAAAGTGAAATTCATTGAACGACCATTCAAGTTTATCCCATGGACTACTGTGTGGCAGAATTTTCATCAGCTGAGAATTATTCATAATAGCATAAATGTGTAAAATGTTTATGTTCTACGGTGTATATTTGTCCATTCAAGCACTCTCAGGTATGTCAGATAGCAAAGTTTGACAATTTTAAAATGAGGCTTCTATATTGTTATATAGTGTCTTTAAACTCTTACTGAATGTGACTGTCTTACAATTCTAAAAAAATGTTGTATGTATACTGGTGACTTTCCATGAATTACAATATTGACACTATTACTGATAAGGACTACACATATTTTTAGAAAAAAAGATACAAAGTGGAGTATTAGCTGTATGGTTTTTTTTTTCCCAAAGTGGTGTGATAAATTTCTGAGGATGAAGCTGCATTATTTTCATAGTATAAAGCTAAGTTGAATAGTTATGTACAATTTACCAAAGTAAACGTGTTGTGACGATACCGGATAATATATGCTAGAGAGGTATTTTTTGTAACAAAGTAATATATTCAGATTGTAAAATGAAGTTATTGTGCAATCTTCTTCAGTAGAATGGAAAGATGTATTTCCAGTGGGAAAATGTAAAGCTTTATTAACTAAGTTTTGCTCGTTTCTGGTTATAACTTATGATCTGTGCACTGGTTTGGAGAGTTAGATACATTTATTTTGTGAATAGAAAAGGATGACTTGGTGTAGTTAGTTATTAATATTGTCCTACATGTACGTTTAAAAGTTAACACAGGTATATATTCAATGTGCTACCTTATATTCTGTAATACATGTATGAACTTACAATATACTTTAACTTGTAAGAGTATCTGTAAATGATGCATATGAAACAATGTTCACAAAGAAGGAACTTGGTTTGATTAGTATCTTGAATGTAAGGGAAAAAACCCGACCATTGAATGGATTAATGAGGATATTTATACTGTATTTATTTATGTACACTGTACTACTGTGTTTTAATCGATAATTACATTGATTGTACATGTATAACACTGAAATGTTATACTGTATCTTTTTTATGCCCCCACAAACAAAGTCTGGAGATGGCATTAAGTATTGCCCCAGCACATCCGTCCCGAATCGGTATCTGCACCATAACTTAAAAAGTATTGTAAAACAGATTAAAAAAAAAAAATGTTTGTTGGTAGATGAAACTTAACATACAGGTCAAGTCCAAATTTGGAGCCCGCACGTCAAAGGGCATAGCTCATAATGGAGTTTGGTTTCTACACAATAATTTAAACAATATTGTAAGGATTTTGATAATTTCTGATTTGTTGATAGATGACACTAAAATACAGGTTATATTCAAATTTGGAGTCTGCTGGTCAAAGTTCACAGATCATATATCTGTCTGTACAAGTCTTTTTTTAAATGCAGGATGAAGAATGAAATAACATCTCTTTTTCAGACCACAGAACAAAGAAATGATTACTGACGGTGTGTCTTGTGGACGCAACACATTTCTAGTTTGTACTTCACGCAGAATAGACTTACTTTTTATTAACTTTGAAGGAAAAATAACTACAGTATTTTCAGTTGTTGTGTAATTCTGAAGTAACTCAGCCATGATGTTTGTAAAGAAAATTTTTATGTAGAATATTTAATTTAACATATTATTAGCAAGTTAAGTTTTTAGTGTACCATCTGTCCGTTGACATTGTTCAGTTTATTTTATTGTGCTAAGTTTTCTTTACTTTAAAAAAGATTAGTTTGCATTACAAGCTATATTTTATGAAATAAAAGGTGTGATTATATATTATGTCTACTGTTATGTCTCTTTTGTGTTTAATGTTAAAGTAACTAATTTACTTCTTAATCCTTTGAAATGTTAGAAAGCTTTTTTTATAATATAATTGTGACTAAGTATTTTAACTTGTGTGTTTGGTCATCTTATAATCATTTTTATAAACAAACACAGCTTCATTATCCCTAAAGGCCCCTTTTCAAATTCCTTAAGTAGCCTTATATGAACCCCTGGCCAACACACACACACACACACACACACACACACACACACACACACACACACACACACACACACACACACACACACACACACACACACACACACACACACACACACACACACACACACACACACACACACACATACAGACACACATTCACTCACATAAATTCATACATTCACCTTTCTCTTTCCTGCCTTTTGTATCTTATCCATTTCTCCTTACTTTCTTAAAATTATTGTTTATGGGGGGGGGGCACCATCACAATCAAGCTTCACGCTAAAGATGGTGGTCTCTGCATTTCTCTATGTTGTAAATAATTGGTCTGATGTACTCTTTTGTTGTATATAAATGATGAGATATTAGAATAAGTTCATTTCAGTTCAGTTTAGGACCTTCTAACAACATATCCCCCAATTTTTTTTTCTTAATGGACCCTTACCATTATAACACATCTTGAAACAAAATTACTAAAAAAAATACATGTATGATGAAAATGTATCGCGTTAGCAATGTTCATAATTATGTTTCACTCGTATGTGAATTTGTTTAAGTCCCTGAAACTGATGTGAAGTAAATTGTCAAGACTTGAGTCGGTGCTAACAAGTTAGGTATTAAAATGTTTTTGTTAGTTCTGTGAGAATATCCATTGCAAGTCATTTTGAAGAATTCCTAAATTTGAAATTGTTCCTCCAAAACAAAACCTACAATTTAGTACTCAATAGATTTGTTGTCAGTTCTGCTAAAAAAAACTAAAAAAAAATGGTTGTCATGGTGTTCTATTATTTTCTTCCTATCAATTCATTTTTGCCTTACATGGTGATGGCAAAGTCTAAACTTGAGAAAACAGGACATATAATCAATTAAAATTATTGATGAAACGCTTCCTTGCATAAAATTAGATGACATTTTGTAATGGTAAGAGAAAATGCCACGAGTGTGTATTGTGATATTGACTTTTACAAATTTACTGAAGTTCCAAACCACTACATAAATCAACACGCAAAAAAATTACAAGGGTCTGAAGTTAGGATGTCAATATATGACTATATTCTCAAAAAGTTCAGCCACACACTTTATGCCTACTTAGCTTTGGGTTTACACTGTCTAGTTTAATTGTTTACCTTCCTATATCTGACAGCATTGTCCACGTTAATGCCTCGCAAATCATATACACACGTTGAGTGCTGAATACACGAACGTATATTGAATTATGCAAATGAGATGAGTCACGTGACAATCCTGTGTAACAGGTGGTATTGCCCACGTATTAATACACATTTCTCGCCTGAGACGATTTGATTTCAGTATAACACGCATTTCCCATAGACACCAGCTCAAGATATCTTGTTGGTAGTCTCCAACGGGTTAAGAAATAATCAGTTCTCATGATACTCCAACGGGTGATATGATTATACTGGCGCAACAATAGCGATCCGAGATAACAACCGAGAATTATCGGAACGTGTAACGATTTGATGTCGGTGGTGCCTTTTACCTTGCATTTACATAATCTTCGGGGTAATTGCAGATCTAGTTGTTGGGTAAGTATTCATTAGTTCCCAACGGGTTTACTTTCTACAAACTTGAGCAGGGGCGTCGATCCATTATTCGGATTTGGTAGCAAAAGTGACAAATTGTCAATTTTTTTCGGCGCGCTTTGCTTGCCAAATTGCAATACACAATTTCGTGCGCGAAGCGCACCGAAAAATTTAGAATTGTGTATGTTTAATGGTACATGTATTTTCATGCTGTTTAATGTTTTTGGAGTGCTATATCCAACGCTTTTTTAACCATATCCTTGCATTACATATTATGAATTTTTCAAGTGTAAAAATTATTGGGCGGGGGGGGGGGAATCGATTTCTTTGCTTCCCCCCCCCAAAAAAAAAAAAAATATTTTCATTGGGGTGGCGACTGGCCCCCTTGCACCCAGATCGACGCCCCTGACTTGAGTAACAATCAATTGCTAATCGAGAATATCATGGAGAAAAGTTAAGTTCAATCTAAATTCTCGAAATGTACTATAATAGGTGTAAAGGGGAGGTGTTATAACATTAATCAAGATGTTCATTGCAGACAAATCATATAGCACAGAAAAAGGGTGAATAGACGAAATATTTTTTTTTTCAAAGTTTGATAACGGACCAAACTGACCTGCATGTACCGATAAATATCGGCATATGAATTAACGTCCTAGGGACATAAATATGACAGAGCAGTCTCGGGGAAAACGGAAAGGTCGCTCATTGATTTTCACTTTTTGTTTAAATCACTAAATGACCGTTTTGAACTGCAACTCTTTAATTAATGTTTCAGAGAGTGTATAGGAGTGCATTTGCCGAGACAATTTTAATGTGGTATTGTCGCACAACCTATGTGAGGCGAATGAAGGGCCGGAGGGGGATAGGGAAGTGTAAGATTTTCTGTTGTACGGCAAACTGTTTCACAAAATCTACCCCAGATATTTTTGGGAATAAATCATCGAAAGTATAAATTTGGTGAATATATTTTGAGCAATTTTTAAATGAGCTGTAGTAGTAAAATTCCAAAAACATCAAATTCTTTTCAAGAAAATTATTTTCACTCTTTCACTAGTAATGATTGTCTTTAAAATTCACCATCCCCTTCATTAGTAAGTTGGCCAGTATACCACTGTATGCGTATACTTCGCCTTTCAGCTGTAAGCCTATACCGTTTGCATAATACGTCTAATTATTATCGTCATACGTTCGGTGTTGTGAGAGTGTTTGCAGGTGTTGTGTCTTTTGCGTGTGACCCGTCTACGGTACGGGTTATGATATCAATGCATGAAGAACAATATTTGCGATAACGGTGATTAAAATGCCCGCTATCTAAGGTGTTATTCAGGTCATTGTTTTTACAGCACCTTAAAGGGGAATGAAACTAGACGTCTATCTGCATTCAGAGAATATACAGAGCAATAAGAGCAAGCCAAGAAAATAATAAAAGTTTGAGCAAATTTGGCTGAACCGTTCCGGGGTTCCAGAATTTGAATTTTCGAAGTTTATGTAGTCCTTGTCATGGAGGATTCTTAATAGGCAAATCTGACATTTTTTGATGAATGTGGGGAACTCCCTATGGGTTTTGTACACAATTTTCACCTTTATTCATCTTCATCAAAAATCCTGTTTTGTATTTATTTATTTATTTATTTATTTATTTATTTATTTATTTATTTATTTATTTATTTATTTATTTATTTATTTATTTATTTATTTATTTATTTATTTATTTATTTATTTATTTATTGAGCTTTATATTTTTGAGCAGGGTTACCCCATCAGTAGTTTAATACTGTTATTCTCGGGGGCCCTGCATCAACGATATAACATACATGTAAAACAAATATATGATACAAAAAAAATAAGAAAGACCGTACACATTCAAATAACATAGGTTCCTCATAGAATATTAAATACTGTATAGCCCTTAATAGCTGGTAGACTTCCATTTTGGTCATTAGAAAGTAAAATTATTATTATTATTATTAATTAATAAACATCACGCAAATATAAATGTAATCGTGTAAATAAATGTAAACAAGGATTTTGCTAACAAAAGGTAAGAAAAAAAATGTTTACGTAGTGGCAGTTTTACAATTGGATATTTAAATCATTTTATATATTGTTGACATGCAACTGAATTATAAATTACATGACCAAAATGGAAGTTTACTCCATGACGCAACTGTCTACATCAATAATTTATTATAGAAAAATGGAAAAAGAGGCAAATTGGAAATTCAAAATGCGTAGTTATTGTTGTTCAGGTTGGAAACCCTGAAAGGTAACGTAGTAAAAAACTAGTTTAATTACAGATAAACAAACATGAAGGAAGATTTACAACTACAAAAAAGAAAAGAAAAAATACAATGCCAAAAATTCACTTGCATTTTCCGCAGCATGCTTTTCTGAAACGGCTCACCTTTTCAACTAACATCGCAGAAAACTGACAATTTCTGAAAATTTGTTTACAAACCAATGGGGAGTTTTCCACATTTTGATCACAAAAAGTGGCAGAGTTGCCAATCTAAGATTCCTATCACATGGATGAAACTTATCGCGACGACCCGCACGCGTGTCGCGTGCATGCGGTTCGGTCGCGGCTCTAGGATGAAACATACTTTGAACATTCATAACTCTTGAACCGTAACGATTCTGCCAAATTTAATCAAATTTTCACTATTTTCCTTCCCTTATTATGTTGTATTTCCGAAAACAGATGGCGCAGCTATAGGAGGGCACGAGAGTACGTGCCTCCACCCCCCCCCCCCCCGCGCGTGAAAATTTGTATTTGTGTTGTGGCAAATGTATATATTGACATATTCGAGTAGTATGGCCGTGAATTGTAAAAAGGTTACTCAAAGTCTGAGGTAAATGATCATTGAAATATGAATACATGAAAACTGCAACCTGCAACCTATATTGATGTCACATACAATATTTAAATGGGATTTTTTTTAAAATTAAGGATCTGTATGGGCTAAAGGGTCATCATTATTTATTATACGTGTTACACGTTTTTGTAGCACGAGAACCCCATTAAGTAAATATAGTGCACAGTTTTCCCAAATGATGTAGGATCAAATCATTGTATTACACAGGGTTAACAAAAACTTTCTTGGAATTAGACGTTTTAATCGGTTCATTATTCCAATTGTTCTCATTGCTCTCTGACAGATGTCATCAACATACTCTTCCATGTTAAGTTAGCATCAATTAAAACTCCCCGGGAATTTTGTAGAATTTACTCTAAAACAGAACCATCACATAATGTTTTTAGGTTTAAATATCATGTATTATGTCTTGTTATTTAGAACTAGCCTATTTGCATTGAACCAAATATATACTTTATTCATTTCAGCGTTTGTTGCACTATTAATTCCATCTATATTACTACCCGAGATACACAGATTTGTATCAGCAGCAAAAAATAATCGAGAACAATCTGGAGCTTACAAACTACGGAACCCTGTGGTACACCAACATGAGTAGATAATTCATCTGACTCAAAAGTATCTATAAAAGTGTATTGTTTGCGGTTACTAAAATAACTTTCAAACCACTCTCTAGTTATTCCTCGTATACCAAAATATTAAAGTTTTTTTTAAATAAAATACAATGATCTATGCAGTCAAATGCTTTTGACAAGTCCAGAAACACACCCAAACGTTATTCACCACTCTCAAATACCTTCGATATTTTGTTTATGAATTCTATAAGAGCCATATAAGTCGAGTAATTATTCCTGAATCCAAATTGTCTTTGATATAAAACATTGTGGTTTTCAATAAAGGGAAGCAGCCCATCATAAACTAATTTTAGTGTCTATTGTACCGAAATATTTATTGAATCAATATCTGCAATGTCTTGTTTATTCTCTAACAAATGACAATCAAACCTGTACAGAATCACATTGAACATGTTTATTACGTTTGTTCAGAACCACAATTATCAATTTCCAAGTAGGGGTATACTTTTTGCATTTTCATTAACCTCTCCAAACTTCTTACTATAATAATCCCGGACTTTCGTTTTATTCCTTACAAACCATGTTTCTGAATTGTATACTTCATTTCGTTATCTAATTTGGATTTTTTGTAAATACTTGCGAGGGAAAATGTATATCTTATTGCACAGATTCTTCAAGGAAGTAAAGGATAGTAAGCCAAGCTTTACTATCTTTTTTTTCTGTGTAATACAATTTAAGACATAGGAAAACATGAATTACACACCAAAATATATATATCTAAAAATGTATACATTCTAATATTTACATAATGTCTATTTTCTAATATACTCCAATCCTGTTCCCTTAATAACTTTAAATTATATGTCCCATGTATACAGGTGGTGTCTGACGTACTCATCATTATGGTTTCGTGTGATCTTGGGTTCTGAAGAGACTCAAACATGCTCGCATAATTATAAACTAAGTTGAATGACTGATATGAATGTGTACAACATCCAACTCAAAAAAAAATTGACGGATCGACCGTGTTATACACATCATAGGATTTCATCGAGTGTATCATTCGTTTTTGTGGACTCGTTAACAAGCTTCGGATGTGAAGTGACCTAAAGTTGCAGAGTATCTCGACTTCAGAATTGGCCTCTCCGATAAATACAGATCGACAGAACACCATAGACCACTAGCAAGCATGGTTCTCGCAATAGCAGACGACCGGAAATTATGCGGCTGTTGCCGACGTCGCGATTCTGATGACGTCACATCGACGTCTTCCGACGAGCTCGACGTTCCCTGCCGAAGTCCCCTCGCAAACACATGTTGCCTTCGCATATCTTTCTTACTTTTCCTCGTAGCTATGACAATCGTCATCGTAACGTGTTTCGTACCTCGGAAAGTTCGCCTCGACGCCCACGAGCTGTCCGCGCGGGAGTATGAGGCCGAGCAGGCGTACTACGCCGAGCGCGCGCTGTTCATGGACGTGATGTTGGTAGTGGGACTCGGGATCCTGTGCGTTGCGTGCGTCATGTTGTCCGTGTCGCACGTCGTGGGCTACATCCGGGAGATCTACCGGGATCCGAGTCGAGCTGAGTCCGAGTCTCAAATTCTGACGTCAGCCGCGCTGTCGACGACGACGTATGGCGGCATGATGATGCATCAAGTACCGTAGGGATAGTTGTGTCGTTTGGTGAATCGCCTCATGATTGATGAAGACACTTGTTTTCTCGCAGTCAAAGAAAATGTAATCAGGGTTGCCAGTTTTTACCCGCTAAAGTCAACACATTTGTTTGGCGTTTTACCCGCCAAAAACAACACATTTGTTTGGCGTTTTACCCGCCAAAAACAATTTTGCGTTTTTTCATTTCGTTTGGCCATTTGCAAATCAGAAAATTGGCAACCCTTAATATAACCATTGTTTGTACTCTCACAGGCCCACAGTCGAATGGAATAACGTCCCTGAATGAAATTATAAAGTCATGCAAAGTAAACTGCCCAGCGTGATAAAGTCTTGCACTAGACCGTTTCGGTCGTGTATTCACATTTACGAATATTTTTCTTTTAGAGACTAATGATGAGCTATTTCTTCTATGGTTTCTGTCAATACATTTTCAAAAAGTAAAAATACAACTTGCATACATTAGTTGTTGTACCTCCGGCAAGTTATCAGGTTGTCAAGAGCAACATTTAACAGAAACGTATGCATAAAATTTGCATATATTACCGAACCGGTCTATTGTTTTCCTCTGTCAGCCTGTACACCACACGACCGTCATCAAAACATTTCAATTAAGATAAATATTTGCCATATTTGGAAATTAATTATTATCGATTGAATTAGACAAATATACCATTTGATTGGTTGAACAAACCCTGGTTCACATCTCGATCAACAAAAAATAAATAAATAAATAAATAAATAAATAACCCTTTAAAGCCAAATTTTACCCAATCAAATGACGAGACATTACTCTTGTGTAGAGGAGGTGGGTTGGAGTAAATATAAATTCATTTTGAGATCATATCAGTGTCAATTCATTAATAAGTAACGTCGTGAATGTAGTTTATCTAAAAAAAAAAGATAGTGACGAGTAACTATTGCCCTCAAGAGAAATCATTTTCTACATATTTCAGTAGTTCAGTCTCAGACTACGTCAGTGATGTGACTGCCCGAAATTTAACAGTGAAACATACTGAATTTATAAACACCTTCATTTTGAAAGCAATCACCCCTCAAGTAATGTTTTCATATTCTCCCCCCTCTCTCTTGTATAACTTGCATCATTAGCGCATTTAAGAGGCAACGTGCACTCAAAAGTTATATTTTTAGTTTTTAAAATCATTTTTGCCCCCTCTCCCTCTCCATGTAGAACATACCGTAGTTTGTATTATTGCCTTCATTTCACAGACAGCCAAATTCATAATAGTATATCATGATATTACATGTATCTTTGTCTTTGCGTGCGTGCGTGTGTGGGTGTGCCCGCACGTGTGTGTGTGAGTGTGTATGTGTTTGCCTGTATGTGCGTATGTATGTGTATGTGTATATGTATGTGTATGTGTATATGTATATGTTGTGTGCGTGTTTGTGTGTGTATGTATGTGTGTAACATTATATCACCTTCATTCTTGAGGAAATCTACACTAAAATATGTTAAAGATTCCTTTGAATAGTTTTGTTTCATGTACAACCCACATTATCTCCTTCATTACGTATTAAACATGTCTTGATTTGTTTTTATATGTTGGGTAGAGGCCTATATATTTCTTTTCCTTTCTCTGTAGAACGTTAATCATATTATCGTAATTACAATGACAATCATATACGATACTTTTGATATCATGCCTTCACCACAAAGTGGTGTCAGAGGCATTATTTTTCGGGTTGTTGTCTGTCCGTCCGTCCGTCTGTCCGTAAAACTTTGCTTACCTCAATATCTCAAGAAATCAACGAAAGAACGATAGCGTATCCGTCGACTGCCCAGCCGCCGAATTTCACCTGTTTCTATCTCTCTCTCCTTCTGTCTTGTAAAGTTGTTACCCTCATCTCTTAATAGTGAACGAAATTTCACTAACAATTATAGACAGGTGTGATTTCAATAACGTTTTTCTACGAGTTAAGTTGTCAAAGTTTCTACTCTGACTAGTGCGTCGTGAAAAAAACCCGCGACTCGATCAAAAATATTCTTTCTTGAAAGTGAAATGTATCACTGTAAAAATACTTAACACTTTTCTAAACACTTTTCTGTAACACACTTCATAAACACTTGACGTTTATCTGGATATCATAAATAACTTTAGTTAGAAACTCTGTATATCATCTATATGATATTTAAAAAAATCGTGTTTATTTGTGGAACCCTTCGTAAACACTTACGTTTAATACGAAATAATGAACACGTTTTAGCGTTAAAGTGTTGAAACTAAAAAGCGCATCAACAAACATTTTTATGAACACTAAAAACTTAAGTGTTTTAGATCTTCACAAAAATGTTTGTTGACGCATTTTTTTTCAGCATCTAAAGACTTACACGTGTTCATGAAACGTGTTCTAGTGTTTGTAAAGTGTTTTATAAAATTGTTTATAAAAGTGTTTAGTATTTTTGCAGTGATATTGTTTAGTCTAAAGTCCTTAGACATATTAATTGCGTCTCCTGGTGTGGGAAATGCGGAGATTTGGGAATTTTACTTACCATCACACAGTAAATAAATGTTATTGTTTGTAAAAGTCAGTGCGATGGCTAACCACATAGTAGAACTTAAGTGTTGGTTGTTTTGTTCCTATTCCACATTCTTTTTCATACCCCCTTCCACGGGGCTCTTTATTCCACAAAATAAATGTATGATAATATACGAAAACAAATATTACAGTAGGTATATGAAATAACAATAGAACAAAATTGTCATATACAAAACGATAAACCGATTCCTTGCATTGATTTATCATGCACGGCATTTATATCTGTTGATACATTGGTATATTTGTATCAAGAAATGGGCTTGTACTTCAATTTAGATTGCTATGTTTTGTCACGTTTGAAATACCTTTATTTATCAGTGCTATTTCACAGGCATTTTATGCATATATATTTCTTTTAGCGTTTTACAGAATACGCTTCGATATCCCTACAGTATATAGTCAGGATTTCGTAATGACATTGTTTTACCTTCTCGTGCTTTTGAGCAAATTTATGATCTCATTTATGTACCAAGAAAAAAGTTTGATACTAAACTTTACAAGGGTTGACCAGATACGAAAATAAATGACCCTTTCAGGTTCAATTTTGCACCCTTAAAAGGTGAAACTTTGATGTAGTTTATTTTAACTTAGGGTGCAATGGTTAACCCAGCCCACATTTCAGGGGCGTCGATTCAGTTTTCGGATGGGGGGGGGGGGGGGCTAATTTGACGTTTATTTAAACTGTCGCTTCTGCTTTTCCTTTTACACGTAAATTATTAATATAGTACATGTACCTTTGACATGTGTTTCACTTTCAATCTATACAATGGTTAGTACTCAAACGTTTGCCATTCCATAGATGCATATGAATTTTACTTCTAAGCCTTCTAAGACTTTCACGCAGTGTTCGTTTATACATGTAGTATGTTTTCTGTAACATAATTATAACTATTAATATACAGTCATGGACAAAAGTTTGGAATATGTTTTTACCAAATGCAGATCAGTCATATCAGGAACATGTTCCTTGTTCTGAAGTAGAGACAGGGGCGGCGCCACAGGGGGGTCAGGGGGGTGGACGGTCGCCCCCTATTTTTTCCAAACTTATTACAATGACGGGAATTTTACTGTTTTGTCGAAAATATCGCTCCCTTCCTATTACTGTTGATTTGGCTAGTAAAAAAAATGGCCCGCAAAAAGATGCTTTCTGTCCTTGTCAGCCACTTGCCCCCGCTTGTCGGACACTGCTCGGCTTGCAGTTTGGCAAGTAACCCCCCCCCCCGACCCCCCCCAAAAAAAAATAAAAATAAAATAAAAATAAATAAAATAAAAATAAAATAAAATAAAATAAAATAAAATAAAATAAAATAAAATAAAAATAAAATAAAATAAAATAAAATAAAATAAAAGATGGGCAGGCAAACTTTTCCCGACGGATTTCGCCCCTCCTAAAATTTTACCATGGTAAAGCTCATTTGAACTTAGTAATGATCTGTTCTGCATGGGTGATTGATCATTATTCGTAAGAAATCTGCAGTTTAAAACAGGGCTACGCAAAAAATAGAAATATTCCTAACTTTTGTACAGGACTGTAATAACATCGATGATACGAGGCACTTATTTACATGTCAGCTATCCCTACAATCCCTATACCCTGCATTGCCTGTAATTCTGATCTGGGATTCGTCGAACATAATTGTTTATGTACGATTTTATGGTTATATTGAAATATGTAATCTATCCTTTATTTTCGATTCCATAAAAAAGTTATATTGAAACTATTCACTGGGTGATACTGTGATGTTTATGAAACATTAATCTATGCATACAATGGATATATATTTCAAATAAACGTATTAATTTTTGAAACAAACGACAGCTGGTCACTTGTCACTGCGTGTTATTTACACCTATGTACTTACAATTCAGACATTATGCTGATATATTAATATTCGGTACTAACGTTCTGGCTGGACATACAACTTTCTTGTATCAAAGTTCCGTTATCGATAAAGTGGAATAAAGCCCTCTTGAAACTGCGCAAATGTTTCACGAGGCAAATTAATACTACAAACATTTTCTCTCTCGCATCGTGTACAACTTAGCACTGCATCAACTTGTAAATACTTGCCTACTTTCAACACTGATTCTTATCCATTCTGTTCGCAAACAAATAATACGAACAAAAACAACAACAACAACAACAACAACAACAACAACAGAATCTTCTTAGGTTGAAAATGAATCGACAGCAAGGGTGTACAGGCATGGGGAGGTACACATCTTTTGGAGGTGGAACTAAAGTTGAGAAAATCAGCTGTTGAATGGCCCGGGGCCGGGGGGCGGGGTCGCTCTCCACACGGCCTGTCTACGCACCCGCGTCCAGAAAAGCGTCGTAAAGGGTCCCTTTTCCAGCCCTCGCGGCGTCGTCGACGTCTTTGGAAAAAGGTAGCTTTTTTCAGCACCGTTCGCTTGCAATCGCCACTTAGGGTAGGCCTTTTCTCACATGTCTACGCCATTTAGGGATACTAATTTGGTTATGTAGATTACGCCATTTAGTGGTGTCATTTTTGTGTGCATCTACATAACGATCTGCAACATGACATTGTTGATAATTAGGCCAGAGATTATTTAGTGAATTCTTAAGTGAAGCTTTTCGGCGTTGCGCAATGCTACACATATGTTTAGATTGAGAAGACACTTGGGTGGGGTATCAAATTATTACATTTCAGCTGTTTACGCCACTTACGGGTATCAAATTCGAGTGATTCCTGTTCACACCATTAGGGTATCAGAATAAGAGGATTCCTGTGAGTCACGCCACTTAGGGTAGCTTTTTCTGATGTGTTACCCATTTAGGGTGCACAATTCGGTTACCATACGATTACGCCGGTTTAGGGTGGCATTTCTGAGTTGTTGGCACGGGTGGGAGACAGGCCGTGTGCGAGAAGCGACCCCCCGGGATAGATATGTTTGCCCCCCCCCACAATTATTTTCATTGGGGTGGCAAACTGCCGCCCTTGCCACTCCAAGATCGATGCCGCCTGTTGAAAGAAGAAAAGGGCCTAGCAATTTTTGTTTGCTCCTGTCGGAATTTCTCTGCAGTGCACCCCAAGCCTATAATTATGCCGCTTGGACGATTGAGCTCGTAGAGCGATCACGCGGTCATTAATGTACTTGATCTTTGTATACCACCTGTTTTAAAAGGGAAATTCAAGGTAGATAGCATGTTGCTTTGAGTAGAAAATGTGGAAAACATTGAGCGAAAAATCAGACCAGATTTCTCACGAAAATTTTATGTTTTTCTTGAAGAAAAAAATCGTGCTCCGCATTATTGTTGATCTAGCGAAAGAGAGGGGTGTCAAAGCCAATGCGTCTCAGCGTTTGGTCGATTTTGTAATGATCACCACTACTACCCACTGCTTCCACTACTGACTACAAGCTACTACTACCATTTGCTACTACTACTACTTACAACTACTACTGCTACTACACTACACTGCTATCTGCCATAACTACTACTCACTACTACTGACTACTATTCTACTACTACTACTACTACTTACTACTAGCTACTTACTACTACTACTCACTACTTACTACGTCTACTACTACTACTACTACTACTACTACTACTACTCACTTTACTACTACGTACTACTACTACTACTAGCTGCTAGCCACACTACTACTACTACTACTACTACTACTACTACTACTACTACTACTACTACTACTACTACTACTACTACTACCACTACCACTACTACTACTACTACTACTACTGCTACTACTACTACTACCACTACTACCACCACTACTACTACTACTACTACTACTACCACTACTACCACTACTACTATGTTATTACGTTTTGGCTTGCCGCACATGAGTATTGAGTTATTTTACTTGCTTTGGTCATGTTTATCGTCACACTCCTGGTACAAAATATGACCCTAATTGTTATATACTTCCATATATTCATTCCTATTCATCGTCGATGGTTTAATTGGCTGTCTGCGATTCTTCTGATCCGAAGTCTTCACATTTACATATACTTGGTTGTTGCCCGGGACAACGGTATTGTTGAAATTCAAATCATCGTACGTCGCTGGGGGCGCGGTTGCTTTAACGCTCAGCTCCTCGTATGCCGCTGAGGGCGTTGTTGTTGTAACAGTCAGCTCCATGTATGGTTCAGGAACTTTGGAACGTTGTTTCTTCATTTTCAATGTTTCCGAGTGTTTTCGTCTGGAAGAACAGATTCAAGGTACGACAGGCACTTAAAGACACTGCATAACATTGTGGAAGCCCCATTGAAAAAACCTCAAAATTTGTTATCTGACATGTCTGACAGTGCGTTTGAATGGACAAATATAACCTAGAACAAAAAACTTCAGACAGTTATGCTGCCACTTGTAAAATATGTAGAGATAAAAATCGGTACATGAATTATTCTCAGCTGATGAAAATTCAGCAACACAGCAGTCTATGGGATAAACTGGAATGGTTGCTCAATGATTTTCACTTTTTAAAAACTGGAATGGTAACTAAATGGTTTTCATTTTTTTTAAAGCACTTAATGATCGTTTTGAACTGCAATTTTTCCAGGGCTTCATTTTTTAACCTTGTCAGAGATACTGGTAGCAATGAGGAAGGAATCCTGTAGCTCAATTTTTTTTTAAACTGGAAACATACAATGCCTTTAATGTGAAACCAATCGTTGGCCCTGAAAATGCAATAATTTCGACAATTTTTTTTCACAACCCCACCCCAACACACACGCACAGGTAAGTTCATTGTGATTCCAATTTTGATTAATCCATTATATCTAAGCTCTCATAATTATCATGAGGGATGGGGGAAACTCGCAAAGTGATGGAGAAATGCACACAAGAGAAACGCGCCTGTCACACATAGAGACACAGGCACAAACAAACAGACAGACAAAACACACACACACATACACACACACACACACACGCAAGTACACACACACACCACACAGACACACGACCTCACAACCACACACACACCACACACCACACACACACACACACACACACCTCACAATGCACACATACACACATTACAACACGCACAACACACCCACACACACTACACACACACACACACACATCACACACACACACACACACACACCACCCATCACACACACGCGACACCACACACCACACACACACACACACACGACACACACACACACACACACACACACCACACACACACACACACACACACGCCATTACACACACACACACACATACAAACACCCAGCCTATGCACACACACACAAGCATATACATACAAACATACACACATTACGACACACGTGCACACACACACCTACACCAACACATCACACACACACTACGCACTACACACACACACACACACACACACACACACACCATACACTTACACAACACACACACACACACACACACACACACATCACACACACACACACACACACCCACCCACCCACCCACCACACCCAACCCACCACACACCACACACACAACACACAC
The DNA here is from genome assembly GCA_001188425.1 of Eucidaris tribuloides. Classification (NCBI taxonomy): domain Eukaryota; kingdom Metazoa; phylum Echinodermata; class Echinoidea; order Cidaroida; family Cidaridae; genus Eucidaris; species Eucidaris tribuloides. The sequence continues at coordinate 97,569 of JZLH01S0011500.1, forward strand.
ACACACACACACACACACACACACACACACACACACACACACACACACACACACACACACACACACACACACACAATGAATAGACCTACCTGAAGTGGACGTGTATAACGGTTATTACGACCGCGTAAACGGCCAGGAGAAATGCCACAACTGCAAGCGTTGTCATACTAATCGCACCTAATGAAATGATGAAATAAATGTTGGAAATGTAAGTTTGTGAATATTAAACTAAAAACACTGATGGAATAAAGGGAAACACTCGACTAAAGGTAGGCCATCTTTTTGCAGCCCCCCCCCCCCCCGAAGCACAACAAAACTTCACCCATGCCTTAAAAGACATCCGTGTGTGTGAAATCTGAAGATCAATAATTATCTAGAATTAACTACCGTTTAGTGAATCTTTTAGGTTCACTAGAGTCACATCAGTAGCATTATTGCATTATTTATCTATTTGTCCATGAATACTAATCTACATGAGACTGATGCATAACATTTTTCATGTTTATGAACACGTTTATGAATAAAGTAGGCAAATAATTATCGTTGGTGAAGGTGATGGGATGACATATCACTTCCGATGTGATCTGGATGTAGCTGTCTTTCCGAAGCGAAGCTGAGGAAAGATACAGTATTCATATCGCCGAGGAAGCGAAAATATTTTGTTTGCAGTGTCTAATAATCCCGAGGGATCCTTGTTGTTACTTCTTATAGGGTGAAATTTAGGCCTTTCCTTAGATTTCCTTAAATTCATTAATCTCATACATTGAACATATTGGGTATTACCATTTAGGTCTGCGACATGCGAGTCCATGATGTAAACTACCGGTGATACCAGATGGGACGTAACGTGTTGGATAGCGTCCATATCCCCTACAGGAAGTGAAGGAAAGAATTTGGTGTTAATCTCTATATTGGTGTTGAATTTAACACCCCACTTGTTACAATGTCTAATAATCTCGACGAGTTCTTGCTGATACTTTGTGTATAGGATGACATTTGGGGTTTTTCTTGAATGACTAAATTCACTCAATGAAGCTAGATAGTCTAAATTAACTGATAATTCTCATCATGCATTCAAAATATTGCACCTTACCGACAGGGACGTTACTGGGGGAGTGTATGACCCCTCCCCCTCCCATAAAAAAATTACATTTTGAGTAGTAAAACTATGCATTTATCTTACGCCCCCTCTTGTTTGTTTAGGCCTTGGTCA
>JZLH01S0011505.1:19367-33563 GCA_001188425.1 Eucidaris tribuloides
AGTGCCATTACAACGTGTACACCATGCGCGTGTGAAAAAACGTGTAAAAAGGGTAGTTTTTCTACAGTCGGACGATGTACACGCGTACATTGAAAAGGGTATCAAAATCGCCAAAATCAGGAAAAAAGGGTATAGTTTTAACAGAAGGTTTACTTCCAAAGGGTATCTTTTTTGAGATCGCCGATAATTACATTACTTGTTTAGGGTATTCTGAGATTGACTTTCAATTACTTGTTTAGGGTACATTTTGAAAGTCCATACATGCGCATGGTGTACACCTTGTAATGACACTGACCCCCCCTCCCCCCCCCCCCGGGATTACAGGATGTCATAAATAAGAGCTAAAGTAGAGGTTGTATGAGGTAAAGTAGGGTATGTGTGTGTGTGTGTAGATTGTCATAAATAAGAGCTAAAGTAGAGGTTGTATGAGCGAAAGTAGAGTATGTGCGTGTTATAACAGAGTGTCATAAATACGAGCTAAAGTAGAGGTTGTATGATCGAAAGTAGGGTGTGTGTGTTTTAACAGAGCAGAGTGTTATAAATATGAGCTAAAGTAGAGGTGACACTCTGTTATACCACACACACATGCCCTACCAAGGGCGTAGGCTGGGTGGGGGGGTGCACTGGGTGCACGTGCACCCCCCCCGCAGAGCCATAGGAGTTCCGCCCCTGGCAAGCAAAATGAAATTTGCACCACCTTTTCTGCTCTCAACGCCTGATTTACTCAACTTTAGTTCCACCTCCCTAAGATGTGCACCTCCCCATGTCACTTTAGTTCCACCTCCCCAAGATGTGCACCTCCCCGTGCCCAAACCAGCCTACGCCCTTGTGCCCTACTTTAGCTCTTATTTATGAAACTCTGTTATAACAAACACACATACCCTACTTTAGCTCATACAACCTCTACTTTAGCTCGTGCATTTGGCACTCTGTTATCACGCACACATACTCTACTTTCGCTCATACAGCCTCTATTTTAGCTCTTATTATAACAGACATACATACTCTACTTTCGCTCATACAACCTCTACTTTAGCTCTTATTTATGACTGTATAACACACAGACATACTCTACTTTAGCTCATACAACCTCTACTTTAGCTCTTATTTATGAAACTCTGTTGTTAAACACAGTCACATACCCTAGCTACTTTAGCTCATACTACCTCTACTCTAGCTCGTATTTATGACACTCTGTTACACACACATACTCTACTTTCGCTCATACAACCTCTACTTTAGCTCTTATTGACACGTACTCTACACACACACACACACATACTCTACTTTCGCTCATACAACCTCTACTTTAGCTCTTATTGACACGTACTCTACACACACACACATACCCTACTTTAGCTCATACAACCTCTAGCTCTTATTTATGACACTCTCTTATAACACACACACATACCCTACTTTCGCTCATACATCCTCTATTTTAGCTCGTATTTATGACACTTTGGTATAATACACGCAAACCCTACTATATACCATAGAAAACCAATGGTGCTATAGATCTAGGGCAAATTGGTTTGAGAATGGTGAAAAGAATACTCGTTATTTTCTAAATTTAGAAAAGAGGAATCAAAGACAAAAATTGATAACAATTTATGATAAAGAAGGACAAATTGTACAGTCCACGAAAAATATTCTTCATGCTGTTAAAGATTAGTATATATGAATCAATGTATACTACATGTGCAACCCCTGGAGTAGTCTTTAAATATATTTTACCACCAGACCCTCCAAATGTCATGTCATCTCAAAATATGCAATTGAAATGTGAAGGTTTGATAACAATGCAAGAATGCCTAGATACTCATAAAACAATGAAAAACAATAAAACTCCTGGAACCGATGGGTTTTCCATTGAATTTTATAAAGAACTTTTATAAAAAATAATTTAAGAGTGAGTAGGTCAATCTTTCATTAAGAAGTTTCAATTATTTCCTATCAATCAGTGAAAAAACTGTCTATGGATCAGGGGTATATTATTAATCTTATTCGCAAAAAAGAATCAAGCATCCACTTAAGAATTTGGAGACCCGCATCTATTTTTGGCACACCGATTACAACTCTTGGCATAAATGCCTCGCTTGCAGTGAGGAAAGATTTGAAATCATAAGTTGTTGATCAAACAGGATTTATAAAAGGGCGGAGTAATTGGAGAAATCCATTCGTCTAGCATTAGATATGATTTCAATACACATACGACGACGATACACCAGGTTTCATATTATTAGCAGATTATAGAAAAAGTATTTTGATCAAGTTAGAATGAGCTTATATGTTTTAGCGCCTTAGAAATTATAACTCTTGAGAATATGATTTCATTATCTTGCGGCAATTCGCAGTATTTCCTTCTCATCTTCCCGCTACCTCTTTAACCTTTATACAATGATGTATATCATGTGTATTATTATTGACATCCCCCCCTTCGCCACAGCAATTTTTTAATGTTTACTCGTGGCGTCCGTCCAGGGCTGCCCTCCAAGCCCATTACTTTTTATACTTTGCCAATGAAATAATGACCGCTGAATGGATATTACAAAATGATAACAATATCAAAGCGTATTGGCAATCAACTGGTACGGGAAAAATAAAATTAACATGTGCGCTATGATACAATGTTTTATGCTGAAAGATGTAAACTTTCTCTTTTAGAATTATAAATGGTGATCGACCAGGGCGTCGATGCTATCTCGGATTGGGGAGGGGGGGGGTGGACTGAAAAAAAATGTCACAATTTTTCGGCGCGCTCGCGCGCTAAATTGTATGCTGAAGAATTTACGCGCGAAAGGCGCGCCCGAAAAATTGGCAATTTTGCGTATGTTTAATGGTGCCAGCGTTTTTATGCCATGATTTAGTGGTTTTAATAGTGAAATTTCTTTAATGCTTTTTAAATTATATCTACATTTGCCATATTATGAATTTTTTCAAGTTGTCAAATTATTCAGGAGAGAGGGGCGGGCGGGGCAAATCGATATGTGTGCCCCCCCCCCAATATTTTCATTTGAGGGGGAGTATCCCCCCCCCCCCCTGCCCCAGGTCGACGCCTCTGTGATCGACGAATTAAAAACGTATTCGGGGTTAAGTATAAATCGTAACAAATCAGAAATTATAGCTCTGGGATATCACAAAGCTCATCCTCCTGACGTAACCTTTACCGGCTTGAATTATTCCAAGGGCCCATTTCATTTATTAGGTGTACATTTTTGAACCGATCCAAATGACCTCTTTAAATTATTTTTTTTACCCAAATTAGAAACTTTGAAAAAAAATTAGAGTGTGGTCTCTAAGGGATCTGACTCTATTGAGTAAAATATCCATTGTAAAATCATTTGGACTTTCCCAATTGATATATTTGTTTTCCGTATTACCCAAACCCCCAGATTGGTTTATACATGAGGTAAAATCTTTACTTGACTCGTTTATATGGAATAGAAAACCTGGCAAGATTAATCGCAAGACGATTATTGGTGATTATAGTAAGGGAGGTTTACGAATGTTTCATGTACCATCTGTGGTCACAGGTTTAAAAATTGCATGTATTAAAAGATTGTTAAACTTGGAAAATAAAGTAGATCTAATTGGAAATGTTTCTTTAAACTACACATGCATTCACTTGGTGGAGATTTATGTTGGTTATGTAACTTGAGTAATGAAAATATATTACAGCAAATCAAAAATAGAGAAATACTTGAGTCGTGGAGTATGCTATCCTTTTCCCAGAATCCACCTGAGTGCTATATTCATAACCAAATTATTTGGAATAATTCATGTATCAGAATAGGTCGAAAGGTAGTCTTTAAGATAGACTGGATAAATAATGGTATCACCAGGATCCATCATTTATTAAAGGATAACGGAAATTTTGTAACTCACGCTGAATTTTGTAACTTTTTAGATTTTTATTCTGTTATATCAGCAATTCTTTTACAATGGAAACGTATTATTAAAGCTGGTCCTCGATTGAAAGATGTGAACTATCAAGAAGATATTTAATATGAAAAATGTCACTAAAGTTTGTAAATTTATTCATAACATTTTTGTGGACAAATTCTTTCAAGTTCCAACCTCACAGAGAAAATGGACTTCATTTCTTCAAGAGCCACTCAATGACTGGAAGAAAATTTACAAAATTCCTTTTAAATGTTCATTATCTACAAAGCTGCGTTATTTTCAGTTTAAGATATTGCATAATATACTTAGTGTCAACAAGTATTTAAAAACAGTTGGTATTTCACATTCTGATTTATGTACCTTTTGTGCAGCTGATACTGAATCAATTTCTCATTTATTCTGGGGATGCCCTGTAACCCAACGTTTTTTGGTTGATTTCCAAAGAAATACTGTTAAAAATAAGCTTGAATTGACACATAATAATTTCATTTTTGGTATTCCAACATGTATTCATTCTTCTTTTAATTTTGTCACCCTGTATGCCAAATACTATTATTCAATACTAGATGCAAAGGGGGTAATTAACATTAGCATCATTAAAAAAAAACATTGAATATTATTATGAAACTGAACGCACCATTTACTCTAAGCATGATAAATTTGTCTTATTTCTAGATTAATGGAGAAACGTTCAAATATTTTGAAACATACTGGTTATATAAAATAATTAAGTAATACATTAATGCATACAATGCAGGACTGGAGGTGTTTGTTTTGGCACCCTTGGTGCAGGGGGCGTCACTAGACCATTTTGAATGGAGGTGTACATGGTCAATTTGCCGACTGGCAAAAATAAAAATGCCGATTGTAACGGTTGTTCGGGCGTAAACGGAGGCATCCATTTGTTTTCAGGATGGGGGGGGGGGGTGATTCCACTTTACTGAGTGTTTTAGATTGCCCTCTACCTATAAGTACCCACCGCTTTACTACTCTATGCAGTTGAAATAACACATGAATCTTTGTGTGTGTGTGTGTGTGTGTGTGTGCTGGTGTGCAAAAAGGTGTGGCGATTATTGATCAGTGCTGAATTGGGGAGGGTCTGGGAGGGGATTCCCCTCCCAGGGTGAGAAAATTTGAAATTTTTGCTGCAAAATGTGGTTTTCAGAACCTGTTTGATGAGAATTGGCATAATTGCCTTATTTGTTATTGTGCAAACGCGTGCTGGGCAAATTGTTGATTATTGGGAGGTCTGGCTGGGGGATCCTCTCCCAGGGTTGAGAAAATGTGACATTTTTGCCTTCAAATGTGTTGTTTTCAGTCCATTATTGATGAAGGAATTAATTAACATGGCATCCACTTTTTGTGTGCAAAGGTTGTAGGGAATGTCTGTTTTGTAGATAAAATTGGTGGGTCTGGGAGGGGCATTTCCCCCTACGCAAGGTAAGAGAATTGTGAATTTTTCACTATAAAATGTGCATTTTTAGCATTCATTTAAGACCACAGAATGTAACATATTTATTAAACGTACACTGTCTTAAGAAACGCGGAAGTGCTCTCGGAGGGCTGTGGAAAATGTTCACATATACATTAAAAGCATGTGTTGTATTCTTTTTTTAGACAAACCTGCATATACGCACACTCATTGGTCAAGAATGTTTAAGGACTGCTTTACTGTACATAACAATTATGAATTTGCGACTTGGGAATGACCATAGTGCATTAGGCAGATAACGTTTGTGCCCACTCTGCCAACTGAATTGTGTGTTTTGCCAAGTGGCATTGTCCAGTCAGAGTTTTGCCGACTGATCAATACAAAATACAAAATGACTTTCAAATTTAATCATCCAAATCCAACTGCTTTATAACTGATATTGCCTACTGCCTCTGTTCATGATTTTGCCGACTCGTGAACATTTTTTTTATACTGATGACATGCACTCAGAGTGTTGACACGGGATGGCTTGTCAATTGTTTTACTCCTCCTCCCTCCCTGCCTTCCTTTTCTTTCTTTCTTCCTTTCTTCCTTTCTTTCTTTCCTTCCTCCTTTCTCTTTCTTTCCTTCTTTTTCATTTTCTCTCCCTCTTTCTTCTTTTTTCCTTCCTTCCCTTTTCTTCTTTCTTTTCTCTCATTTTTTCCTTTTCCCCCTCTCCCCCTTTCTTTCTTTTGCCGACTGAGCGCAAGAATTTGCCGACTGGGTGCCTGAATTTGCCGACTTCACAACCCCCCCCCCCCGCCAGCCCTAGCGGTGCCAGGTAAAAATGTCAGAGGTAAAAATGTCAGAGGTAAAAATGGCAAAGGTAAAGCCCTAGCGGTGCCAGGTAAAAATGTCAGAGGTAAAAATGTCAGAGGTAAAAATGGCAAAGGTAAAAATGTCAGAGGTAATAATGTCAGAGGTAAAAATGTCAGAGGTAAAAATGTCAGAGGTAATAATGTCAGAGGTAAAAATGTCAGAGGTAAAAATGTCAGAGGTAATAATGTCAGAGCCATCTAGAATGTGGCATGCAGTGTAAAAATTCAGAGTAAAAGATGTCAGAGGAGTAATGTCAGCAGGATGAAACATTCACAGGTAAATGTTTCCTACGAGCGGCGTAAAATTCGCGTAATAACTGTGCAGAGGTAGAAATGGATACAGATTGTGAATGAATGTCACAGGCATAAAAAATGTCAGACTGAAGTAATGTCAGTAGGTAATAGTCTCAGAGCTAACATAATGTCAGAGAGTAAACAATGTCAACGTAATAATGCTCAGAATATATTCTGTCAGAGTTAATATTTCACAAGTAAAGATGAATCATTATGTAAAACACCCTTTTAAGTACAGCCTTTTTATAAGAATATATCTTGTCTGCTGCCCTTGTTTATCCTTTGTTTTTGCGACTTTGGATACCCTTTTCACCTAGACGCGCGCATACATACAAACAACACCCCAACTAGACTTATGGAAGATTTTCATGGATGGTGCGGGCTTGGTGGGAGGATACATGGGGCGGGTGAGCCTCGCCACATCATTTGTTTTTGACCATGCGTTGTAACATTTTTTCGCCCCCGCCCCCCCCCGCTCCGCATGCCTAACCATTAATTTCAACAGTCTCAAAAGTCTCTTCTTTGGGGAGGGTGGTTTTGCCGCGCTTTTTAGAGTCTTTTTTTTTGCGTAAAATTGTTAACCTTTCTTTTCCTTCTCATTTGCTCTTACCTCCATTTGTCATCCACAACGCGCGATAGCCAGACACCGTTTTTATTACGCGGTTTTTGTGTACAAGCTGTGTCAATTCTTAGTAATTAGAAATTACCCGGCCCGGGCCCTTGTTCCATAGTACTACCGATCGGTGCGAAGCGACTAAGCTCTAGATACGAAAGGCTCTTTTAGAAAAAAGTTACTAATCATTCTGTCCGAAGATCGATCACATTATGAGTCATCCTCAAATCACCCAGCACTAAGTCACTAGGACTACTACATGCACATGGGTACGCAAAGTATGTACGAGCCTCCATCATGGAAAAATGTTCATGGATTGGTACGGATGAATGTTTGTCGAAGTATTTCCTCTAAACGCTCCAGTAAGCTATGTTAGCAGTTCGTTTAATAAAAAGCCGCCACACATTGTTGCGTTAGTATCCTTTTCTACAATAGTTAACATATTTTAGAAAGATATTGTCATTTATACACGTTTAGCGGTGACGGTTTTTCATAAAGTTGCTTGATTTACACTCGCGGAGTTGAAGACGTACGGCGGAACGGAGTCCATCTCACCGCCAATGCGAATACTCCAGCCAAGATGCGGAGAGGCGCTTACAACACTGGTTACAGCTTGTAAAGGCCATCCATACACAGATCAATGTTTCTTCAGTTCAATTACATTGATATGCACTTAATTGAACTAAAACGTGATTGTGTTGTGCATAAACACTCTCAGACCTTGGGCATGCGACGATAACGTTTTTCTTAACAAAGAATTCATATAGGATGCCTATGCTGTATATCTGAAAGAAGAAAATAAAATAATTTCTGACAATTCTACAATTATTGGGGCTGTAACCTGCGCGTCTATGTAAAGCCAGAATTTATGAAGAATCGTCTCGTGTGAAGTTTGCCCCTTTACAAGTTTCGTGGAAACACCAGAACTGTCACTGCATAGCGCTGTAATAGAATTCCTTTCCTTTTCGTATCCCATGAACATCAAAGGGCTTAACACTCTGACCACATTCCACAGCGAGGTGCGCCCTCGTACAGTCTGACAGTGTGTGTTGCTTTCGCTACGTTCTGCATCGTAATTTCTGTATTTGCAGCCGGCGCTGCCCATTTGCAAAGATGGGGGGGGGGAGGAGGCTGCCGCCCCCTTTTTTAAAGTAATGAAAATAACGTGGATTTTACCGGTTTTTCTAAAACTGAAACAAAACAAAACAAAAACTCACCCCCTTTTGTTGTTCACTTGGATGGTATTTTTTTCCCATTTTTGGCGGGTCGTCGTCGACCCCCTGCCCCCGCGTGTCGGATGCTGTTTGGCCTGTAATTTGGCAGGTAAAAAAATTGGCGGGCAAAAAAAAAAAAAAGATTTTGGTTGTCGTCGGCCCACTGCCCACTTCCCCCACCCCACTCACCCCCCGTTTGTCGGATACTGTTTTACTTGGAATGTGGCTGGTAATTTTTTATTTTTTTTTTGGAGGGGGGGGGGGGAGGCAGGCAAAATTTTCCCCGATTTTTCGCCCCTCGCCCCTATAAGATTTTACCGTGGCGCCACCCTTGCGCATGATCTATTTTGGGAGTCGAATTCTGATGTTAGGTGTGCTACAAAGTTCGGTTAGTACATTTAAAGAGGATAATGGAGGTGATAAAGTCTAATAAAGGTGGGGTAAAAAGAATTTTTTGAAGGTAATATGTACACTGAACACTTTGAAGGAAAGTATAATACAATTTGGAAGTGTGTCCGAAGAACAGGAGGTTGTAAAGGACTGTTGTGTTTATGTGTCTGTACTCCTACATAAACCTAGCGGGTACAGAAAACAATAGAGTTTAATGACGACTTCATTCCTTTTTACTTGTGAGTTGTGGGATACCCAAAACAAAGGAACAAAATTGTGTGTGTCTGTACATGTATGTGAATTTCTTTCGTTTTATTCAACTGACATTTTTACCTCTGACATTTTACCTCTGACATTTTTACTTCTGACGTTATTATCTCTGACATTTTTACCTCTGACATTTTTACCTCTGACATTTTTACCTCCGACATTATTACCTCTGACATTTTTACCTCTGACATTTTTACCTCTGACATTTTTACCTCTGACATTTTTACACCGAGCCCCTCTAGCGACGCCCCTGCCTTGGTGTTGCCCTGCATGGATTCCGGATGTGGTGTTGAGTTTGGCACTCTCCATGTATGAAGTGTATGTTTCTCGTGTTTAAATGATATCTGGAGTGTTTGGGCTCGGTGCCGCATCTGGTGTCGTGCCGCGGATGTCAGATGTAATGGCTTGAATCCATTACATCATTGTCTGTACTACTTGATTTTCTTGCTTTGAGAACTATTAAATAAAACTTGATTTAAAAAACTACTATAGATCGATTTTGCTTTATGTTTGTTTTTGTTGTTGTTGATTTTTGTTGTAATAGTTGTAGTATACAGTGCGTCTCAAAAAAAAAACTTTACACTTCTAAAATGGCCCACAAATGAAAAATTATTTCGAACTTTTGAAAAATTTATATATATATGGAAAGCTGAAAGTCTCTTCTTTCATATGACACCAAAAAGTCAGAAATTGTGTTATGCTTGATTGAGCACTGCCACCTTTTGTAAAGGACATGAAAATTAGGTTGCGCAGGAATTGGCTATCATTGTAACAAAATATACAAGCTCTCTTTGATTATGTGTGGAGCTAGGTGGGGATTGGGATATGTAAATTAAAGATCTTAGTGACTGAAAACATGAAAGACTACCGTATTGGGGTGAAGGGGTAGGGGTGCTGTGTACGGGGTGATGGGGTGATGAGGTGGTGGGATATGGGGGTGTGGGGGTGGTGGGATGTCAGGGTGGTGTGGATGTGGATAGGGGATGTGCAAGGGAGGAGGTGATGGTGTGTTAGAATTACCTAAACCCACCACCCTATCATCTCCTCCACCCCCATACCACCCTACACCCCACACCCACCCCACATCCACACCACCCCACCTTCACCCCACCACCCCACCACTCCCTTACTCCAACACCCCACTTCCCCTTCACCCCAATACGGTAGTCTCTCATGTTTTCAGTCTTTAATTTACATATCCAAATCCCCAGCTGCACACATACTAGTAATCAAAGAAAGCTAGTATCTTTCATTACAATGGATAGCCAATTCCTGCGCAACCTAATTTTCATGTCCTTTACAAAAGGTGGCAGTGCTCACTCAAGCATAAAACAATTTCAGACTTTTTGGTGTCATATGAAAGAAGAGACGTTAAGCTTTCCATATATTTCAAAATTTTCCAAAATTTCGAAATGATTTTTTTATTCGGGGGCCATTTAAAAAGTGTAAAGTTTTTTTTGAGACACACTGTAGATTTAGAGTTCACTGCTTCCCTTTTTCCTTGTACCTTTCACTTAACTACATACAGGAATCACATTGTAAACATATAGTCAGTGTTTACTTACTGCATATTATACACTCTATTATAGTAATATTTGTTCTATTGATGTACATAACTTTTATAGTTTGTAAATATTGTTATATTGTTATACTGTTACGTGGTACCCTTTGGTACGAAATAAACTCATTCATTCATTCATTCATTTCAATTGGCGTTCCATAAGTTGAAGTTAACCACGCCCCCACCTCTACGCAGCTCATCGTTGTGCGCAGTGCTCACTCGTTTTTTATTTTGGGTCTGAATGAGTCGAAATCGCTGCGTGGTATTCGGATCGGAAAGTGCCACTTGGAATAAAGTTGGTCAGTGCATTTGTAATCAGAAAGTCAAGGAAGACAGTGGAGGGCGAGGTGAAAGTAACAAAGCTTTGTCGTCAGAAAAGTGAGCACAGTTCTCGATCATGTGCGATCCTCAAGATGCTCCCCCGGCCCAGCATTCCAGGGTGCTTACCTCTCGCACTCGACGGCCGACCGTGTTCGGCACGCAGCATGGCGTGTGAGTCCTGTCGAGCCGAGGCTAGGCCCATCGGGCCCGTATATCGTGTAAACAAATATATGTTACCCCACGTAAAAGCTGTGTCATACGTGGAAAAGTAGGGGTGAAATTTCGGGCAAGGGCATGTTAATTTCTATTAAAATTTCTTTACGCACATTAGTATTATGTACACTGTATGATTCACCTTGTTTCCCGGGATTAAATTTTAACGAAACTTTCTTGCTCTTTCTTTTTCGGCGTAATTTGTCCTTCCTTTCTTCCCCAGTTACCTTCGTACACACGTATTGCGCCAGTCAAAAACAACACTTGGCAGACAAGTAGGTCTTTTACCCAGGTAGTAACTATCCATGTTTAGGCCAATACAGCAATCTTAATGCAATGGGGAAATAGGTGCAAACACTTCACAACCCAGACCTTTTGAGAGTCTGATAACAAGACTATACGATTGAATACAGCAGATTCGTAGTGTTCTAAAACATTTATTTTAATTATATTTTTGTTAAAAGACATAAGTATACGTAAAAAAAATATTGTTTAGTTGTAAAATTAATTTCACTCAAAATTATGTTACAGAAATGATTTTTATCATAAAAATCAATTGTGATTTCAAAAGAAAAATTAGTAGTCAGAGGATTGGAAAAGCTGCTGGCGCAGTTTTCATTGCGCATGATCCCCAGTCAAATAGTTGTGCGCTAGCCGTAGCAGTGTATGTGTAACGGCCAGAACATCGATGACTGGATGCAGCATCGAGGTAAAAATTTTCAACAACCTTCTACGACAAGGAGTGCAAGACACGCGAGGGACGGCGTGGAAAACCCCCTGCCCGAAAATTCGGGTTTGGAGATAGGGTAAGTAAGTTCCTTTGCATATTTTAATGTTCTTACTATAGTATAGATCTACTAGATGATTTTAGTTAACAGCGCTGTGAGAGGTCTCTTTTTGCTAAAAACCAACGCCGCCGAATGCCGCTAACAGTGAAACATCCTGAAAACTGAGCACAAATTCAATAGCTGATATCCTATCCCAATCATACATATGAAATATTAAGAGTCATAGCTTTCTATAATTTTCTCGTAAATAATAAGAAACAAACTCCATTTCTTGAACAATTTATGTGTGCGAGGCGGGACGGACAGGAGCCGTTAGCAGAAACATGGATTTTGAAAGCAGGATCAAATACGAGCGTCACCCACTGGCCGAACTCTTAGCCAATGCGATCTTTTGTAACGCCGGTAGGAGAACAATGGTCCGCGAAGTCTGCACTTAATCTTAAGGATACTCAGAAAAAAAAACAACGAGTGATTCCGTCTGTCATCGCCAGTGTCATCGGCAGGCCCGTGGCAATGACACTAATGTAAATACGGTGCGAAGCCTCTGCGGCCTTTCTGATTCAGGTCAATGGGCAGTGCTGTGCGTTCATGCGGTATATAACAAGAGGATACAAGTAGAGTCACTCAGGCACAATCACAACGACACGCTTTTACTTATACATGTAGTATATATATTGGCAGTTATGCCAAACTTTCGTATAGTGATCTATGCCTGAATGGACCCAATAATGTGATAGCATAGATATCTATGGTGGTAAGTGGGTCCCATATGTCCAACTCTAAGATGTTTACACTGCATGGAGGTAGAATGTTTAGCACTTATTAGTTGGAAAAAGAGAGGTTACAAAAGTCTTATGTGGTTCGTGCAGTTCCATTCATGGTGGTGAAAGAAATATTACATGTATGCAGTGATTGCAGTCATGGTCTGCGATATATATCATGTCCGCTACTGCTCTTTCAGTGTTATACTAATCAGTGCCACTGTAAGTGACTCTACACTAACGTAGTGTGACGTTCAGTGGAAGAAGAAGAAGAAAGAAGAAGAAGAAGAAGAAGAAGAAGAAGAAGAAGAAGAAGAAGAAGAAGAAGAAGAAGCTAAATAAGGGGAATTAAAAAAAATCCTGAGCAAGAGAAGAGATAAAGGAGAGGAGTAAGAAGAAAAAGGAGGAGGAGAAGCAGAAGGGACGAACTAAGGGTAAATAAAAAGTAAGACCTGAAGAAGAGAATGAAGAGGGGAGAGAAGTCAGAAGAAGAAGAGGAGGAGGAGGAAGGAGGAGGAGGAGGAGAAATTAGGGGACATTAAAAAAGAAGACCGAGAAGAAAGTAATAAAAGGGAAAAAAAGGGGGAGTAGAACAGGGAGGTAGGAGAAGAAAATTGAGTAAGAACGAAGGAAAACAGCGAGATGGACATAAGAGAAGGGAAAAAGAAAGACCGATAAGAAAGAGAAAAGGGAAGGGGAGTAAGAAGGGAGGGGAAGAAAGAAAGGGGGAGATTAATAGGAGTGAGAAAGGGCAGGGGAAAGAAGGGGCGGGGAAAGAATGGGAGGGGAGAACGACCATCAGAAGAAGAAAAGGAGACAAAGACGAAACATGTAACAAAAATCAAAATGAGATAGGGAGAGGGAAGGAAGAACATACATATGCGAAAGATTGTAATGTGCACCATATATCAGCTACAAGTCAGTAGTAGATTTTTCTTAGCACTGTAAACGATGTGTTTATATGTTAATTTATAATTACTACGCCAGAAACCTACGGAAATGGCTGTGGTTATGTTTTTTTTTTTTTTGTTCTGTATGTTTTGTGTACAGTGCGGCTCTCGTTATAAAAGGGTCAAATCGTTCCTTTATATCAGGGTTGGCAAAACAGATAAAAGAAGAAAGGGAAATCTAAGATATGGGACTAGAAAATTGTAACTTACTTTAAATGTTGTTATAATGCAGTGTTTCTTTATACTGACAGTGGCACTGTAAGCAGGATAATTCAAAAACTGAAAAACGGATTTTCACTAATCTTGACCAGGGTATTTTCATTTAGAAAAGTAAGAGACAACTATGATAGAATATTTGGGAAAATGATGTCCAAAGGACCATTCAAGGACAAACAACATGATAAATCTAGACCTCTTGTAATTGTATCAGGGGGCGCAAATGCCAGTGGGGGGACGTGGGGTCATGTCCCCCCCACCTAAACGATTTGAGAGAGTGGGGGACACAATATCAAATGTCCCCCCATTCGAATTTGCAATGTGCCTGCCAAAAACTGTGATTTGGGTGGTCGATTTGACAGGAATGTTAAAGAAGAAATTATCTGGCTGGGCAAAATATGGATTTTGAG
>JZLH01S0011507.1:10507-26777 GCA_001188425.1 Eucidaris tribuloides
AGCTAATTGGATGTCACATACTTGGCAGAAAAAATAACACGAATCTACAGACTGTTAACGTTTCGCAAGCAACTGGTCACTCTAATTAACTATTACCCACACTAGCTACATAACATTGATACAAGACTACACTAGCAAACAAATTCATTATCAAGATTACTAAAAAAAGAAAAATTTTAAAGGCAATTTAAATGACACAATTGCCCACTTTTGTTGTCAAGTAATTTGCCTTCTTTGGGATTAGGTGGGATGTGAACTGCATTAAAAAAAAAAGGGTGTCTGAAATGTTTGAGCAAATAATTGACGTAAATACGTGCAGTATGCAATAAATGTCACTTATTTTTGAAAAGTTTTCTATCACAAAGTGGCAACAAGTGAAAACAGTTCTCTTTTAAGTGATACCCTCCATTTTGTTTGAACAAAAAAAAACAAAAAAAATTACAGAATTTTCATCCCATTTTTTCACAACATTTCTTTATGTCCATATGTTTTCTATTTTTTTAATTTTATCAAGCGAATATTTATATCATCGGTTGAGTTGAAGAAAAAGGTGTAAAATATAAATACAGTTTTTAATCTTTAATAATCATTTCGATTCATTATAAAAATATTACCTTATCTCGAATTTCATTTCCTTTGATGCAAACATTTTTCTCGAATTTTCTAACTTTTATTCCATATACCTGAGATCACACCCTGTATCTATGTTTACTGTCTACAAAACATAACATACTCAGGTTTCAAGAAATCAAATTGCAATCATTGCTAAATAAAGAACCACGTTCAGCAATTTTATTCAGACTTCCCTGAAATTGCATATTATCTGGCACAGTTGGTCTAACAAAGAAAATATCTCTACTATGCAGTCCGACTTCTTGATAAAAAAATTACTACACTGTATTAATACTTTAAAACACTACTGAACAGGATATATATTTGGTGTAAATATGATTGAGACCAATATACATGTACTCTTCATTTGAAATGAATGGCTCTCTTCTGGATGGATATTCAAAATGTAACATCACAATGTATGTTAACAAATAAAACAATCACCAGTTAACTTATCTTTGCTACAAATATGGCGCAGAGATCCTTAGCTGACTGAGCTACGAGAGGCCATTCCATTCTGTATTAACCGTTGCTTCTAGATACGGTAAATCCCATAGAGTTAACACATAGTGACATTGGTTCGATGCCAACGGTAAATTTCTCCATGTAGCTAACACTTAAACTTTCTCTCCTCAATTTTTGAACATTGAACCATGTTTGCGCCCCCCCCACTTTAAGAAACTCCTTACCATTCAATACAATAACAAGGTATGACCGTGTTTCTGCGGAAAAAATCTTCATAAAAACTTTAAGTAGTGAAATTTTCGGGTAACAATAATTTCCATCACCAAGCTATACATGTTTGAACCCCAATTTTTGTGTTGATGCCTTAAGAACCTACCATATATGAAATCCTATATTATTTCACTTAAGAAAAAATCTCTAATATTCTTAAGCATTAATTCACAATTACACAAACCTCTGATAAAGCCACTGAGCTGCCATGGATAAACACTAATACCATGGTAAAATTATGAATCATGTAAAAAAGTGTATGACATTAAAATGATATAGTTGATCAACAAGCAAGCTGTGATTATTATACTATCTTCCATATGTATGCAATTAGATCCAAATTTGCAATAAATTCAATAGAAAATTATCTGTTAGTTTGTCAAAAAAGGAGAAATGAATTCAAATATTTGATCATCCAAGATAAACTCAACCTTAATAGCAGATATTTTCATACTAGCTCATTAAGTAAATACATTCATTTTAAATATCGCGAGCGCGGCAGCAGAAACGCCGTTTTCTGTAATTCTAATGTGGCAAGTAGCCTGCATTTTGGGGACTTTTATCCTCTCTGATTGAATGTTTCTGGAAAAGGTTGACTCTTAAAATTATGCGGAACCCTCTAACCGAGAATCTACTAAATGTCGTACAAGAATCAGCATTACCAACTCCTTACAGAACAATATTGTTGATGTCACAATCCAGGCAATCTAGAAACAAATATTTTCGAAACATAATTCTGTACATCTACGCTCCAAACATCATCACCATCACAATCCCTCATAGTAAACTTCTACTGCTTAATATACATTACAGTTTCTGATCAGCACAGGACAACAATGTCAGCGTCAACAAAAGATGTTACGCAATTCCTTTGATATGAGCAGCTCAAATATAAATTTATTTTAATCATATTCTAAGCCTCATCACCTTAACACCCACAATATAATCACACATTGAATCCCATTAGTTCTGGGTTGGCCAAATCTACTTCCCTTTTACAATAAAACCCTAGTCGCATGAATTATTCATTAGCGTTCACATTATAGATTTAATCCAATGTGACTGATCACTTTTTATGAAAGTTCTAAATATAACCTTCGCCCTCCTACACGTAGTTGAATAGTAAGTGGATACATGATAGATGGGTGCAAAATGCATCACTAATAAACAGAAAATGACAGATATCACAGATATAATAGAATTGAAATTTGAACAAACAAAATGATGCCACTCTCTGTATGCAAAAGCCCACCCCTCCCCCCCCCACCAACCCCAAGACTTCAGCCAAAAGTCAGTTTCACTGTGGTACATTGCCACAGCATACACTTGCCCCCAAGGATGAACTAAAAACATCAAACAGTTTTAACTTTTGGTGTAACAAGCTAAAATCAGCCATATCGCTAGAACCTTGTTAACCTTTTGACCTTTTCAAACCTGAAATTAAAATGTGTATATTGGTCCCACTGACCAAACTTCAGTGAAATCCTCATTAATTAGCAGTCTAATCACAGGTTTATAAGATACACAAAGATGGGAGGGACAATGCACTGAAGAGAGAACTAAAAAAAAGAAGATGCCTTTCAATATCTAGCTTTTGGTAACAAGAGGCATAAAGTAATGACAACTGTAAATCACTAATATGCTTTCAGCAAAATAAGCGTTTGTTTCAGGTGGAAAAGAGGTTACATATTTACGCCCACAGACAAAGTTTAGCATTGAAATCTACATATAAGTTACCCTCTAGAAAAACCAGCATTTGTTATGTCAGTAATGCATGTCAGTTTAAAGAAGGATACCAAAGCATGTTTATATGGAATAGTTATTCCTTCTTGGTGTTCTGCCTGATGACAGGTCCACCACCAGAATTATGTATTAGTTTCCACCTCCATCCCTCTGGTATCCTCGACCTTTCCTCAGTCATTAGCCCACACATCAAATCACCCTTTCAGATCAGACATCATCCTAGTTCTTGGTTATGACTTGATTGGATGTCCACAACATTGGAATGAAACTCTTCTAGGATAAAGTAAACTGGGCAAGATTTCTACTGTGAATAATTTGTAGTCCAAAAGTGACTGTCGTTCTAAAGTAACTTCCATCCGTAAGTCCGTTACAGACAAATCTATTGTGTAGGTTTCTATGAAGTAATTTAATCGGGGCACAAGCAAATCAAAACACTGCTATGTTCATGCTGATTCTCCTAAAGCACTGTATATTACATTGTTCCAGTTAAAAATCTGAGCTACATGATTCCCCATGCTACTAGTCTTTGATACAGTTAAAAATGAAGCCCTGAAAAAATTGCCAAGTGTAAAACAATCATTAAGCTGCTTAAAAAAACGAAAATCATTGAGAGAGCCATTCAAGCTTTATCCATAGACGCTGTGTTGCAATAATTTCCTACGCCCAGATATAAAATTATGTGCCAATTGTTATCGCACTATTGTACTAGTGAATCAGCATAACTGTCGCTAAACTTTGTGTTCTAGGTGTTTATTTGTCATTCAAACACTGTTCAGATAAAGTCAGATAGCAAAGTCGAAGCAATTTTTTAAACGGTCTTCCACACTGTTATATAGTGATCTTTAAGTAAACATATTGGAGAACAAATCCTTCCAGCTGGGAATCTACTCCAGCCATGTAGCAGTTGGTATAGTATTTTCACTCATTTGTTTCTTGAGGCATTCCATGTGTTCCACATGTCACTAGATCTTTAACTGTTACATTCCCTCATTTTACAGGTAACCACTTCTTTTTGAAGGCATCTATTATTAATATGCATGTCAACCAAAATGTGGGTCTTGTTTGACGCATAGGGAGATAAATGTGATGTTTGACAAATTATTCTGAATGCAACCAAATCTACCCTGCATCATCAAGCTACAAGTCTGACATATGACAATGTTGGAATAAATTAACGCTCACGCAAATTGAAAATCGAATAAAAACCCTTTAATACATCAGCAGTTATGTGGTGCCATTATATGGATGCCGTTATAACTGGATGAATAAATCAAAAGTGGCTACCTGTATGCCCCTATCTGTCTAGACAGTGGAGAAATTTCATTCTTCTCATTATCACTAAATTAAAGGGAATATGGATTGTTACATCCAGTGAAGTATGGAGGGAAGGTTATTATATGTAACAGTTTATCTGCTATCAATTAACGAGGCTGATGTTTTAGCACCGTACCAACTGTCCCTATTTTCCATAGAACAGTCCCTATTTGGCAAAAGAAAAGCACTTTTTACCCAATTCGCTATTGTGTCCTCGTGATTTGGCAAAAGATTTGTTCTGGTAGTAATGTATCAGGATCATTAGAATGTCCCAATTTTCAAAATTTTACCACCATTTATGTCCGCTATTTTTGAGGTTTCAGGTTGGCAGGTATTTGATTACCAAATTCCTAAGAACCAGGTCATGGTTTACACTGTGATTGTACATATTTGACCCATGTAGACTTAAAAACTCATGAAATACCCATTTGTGAAATAATTTCATGCCAAAAAACAACAAATAAACAATAATCCACGAATTGCATGCCATTTGTTCATCATCATTATGGTAAACTGTTTCAACAAGCCTATTTCTATTCAGTCATGGATTACATCTTTCAAATTAATCATACACAATCAACAGACTCCAAGTACATTAACTGGATTCTATGCAGTCTTATAGTGACAAACACATTTCTCTTCCACTGAGTTTACACTGTCAGTTTTTTATGATCTTGGCCACAGAATATAGGCTACCAGAAAATGCTACTAGGTTAGAGTAATACCAAAAAAAAGCATTAACTTACACTAAAATCACAGTCTTTATAATTGAATGATCATCATTATTCATAGAAGCTTTGTAGATTTCGATGTTGGGACTTGCAAAAAAACTGAAAACCAAAAGCTTAGAGCCTCTAAACGACAATGAGGCTGTGGGGGAGAAATAGAGAAATTGATGTACATTCCACCTGAAATGTCTGTAGCGCTTAAGGTTATAAAGCACTACCTGTTAATTTCACATTTTTTTTTTTAAAGTACATAACCTGCAGGCACATGGTAAACGTTATACACCCAAGGATAATAAGAGGCTAATTCAGTAATGGGCAAATTTAAAGAGCTTGGAATAAGTATGCCTTAGCATTCATTTCTGTGAAACACTTTTTAAAATCTCAAAATGTCTGTTATTGACATTATTGCCGGTGATATTTTTGCGGCAATACATGTATATCCATAATTCATCAATTTAAGCAAAAGCTCACCATTGTCTGCCTGCCAACAGACAGACAGACAACAAACACACACACAACACAGATATCAGGATGCAATTACCATGCCAGATGCATTACTCGCTACTACAAAAAGTGACGAGGCTTCTCCGGTTGAAACGACATCGGTGTGAAGCCTCCCATTGTGTTTTAAATTGACAGGAAATCCGACTGGCATGTTCAATACATGCCACTTCCACTACAACCGCAGTTTCTTGCATGCAGTCGATCCAATTTTTTGTATACATTAAGCATGCCTGAATATAACTAGCATACCGTGATAGCGGTATGACAGCAAGCTAAATATTGTAGCACTGTAATAAAGTATAGATTTTAAACCCCTAAGCTGCCACCCCCTTTTCATTGAAAAAAGAGTACTGCCGGGGGGAAAAAAAAGTTAAGAATCATCATTATTTTGAGGGGAAAAATTGAAAGCGTGAATACAGCATACATTCAAGCATGCTAATCAGCTTGGAAAATCATGCTTTTCCTTTGAAATAATATTTCTAAATTTTTGGTGATGAAATAACCATAAAGAAAATAGTAAAAATCATACTGGTTAGCAGCTCGAGTTAAACGAAGAGATGTATACAACGGTGATAGGACAAATGGGCCAAATAGGCAAAACTACATTAGAACAAGTCATAAGTTGAAAATTGTATCCCTAGATTGGATTTATGTGCCAACTTTAAAGGGAATTATAGTCCTACACGGTAAAAAATGAGGGCAATGTGAGAATTTTAAATCAAAGATAACAAATGCTTCATCAGTTAGTGAATGCACGATAGCAATAAATGCAAAATTATCAAATTTCTCCAATTGACATGTAAAATTAGGCTCAAGGAACGGATAATGTAAATCAAGTATGACTAACCAATGCATTTGTTTTAATTCAATCGATGTTTGCCTACACACCTAAGACCAGCTGCCTGCAAGATATAACAAATTTCAATTTAAAATATTGTCTGGTAAAGTATCGTAAAAATTCACTCAACGATGGAACAAAAACTGGTAGTTCTATATTTAAAAATTATATTGTTTCATTCTTATATAACAAGAATGGATGGAGGCTTCACGGACTTAACAAGTTATTCAATTTTTATGTTCCAAGCCATATAAATGTACGTAGTGGTGAATTTTTGTGATTCCTTAAAGGTACCATGTCAAGAATAAAGAGTAACGGACACATCAATGTCTCCCGCAGCATGACAATACTAAACTCAAGTAACGACCTGGCATATCTCCCTCTGCAAGTGCATGCCTCAACACTGACATACCAGTCTGAAAAGCCATCATAATGAACCAATACCAATTATTTTGAATCAGTGATGCATGATGGCAGATGATGTACTCACTCCTGCCATATTGATGGTGTCCCTTTAATATTAGATCTCAGCATGACTATATCCCAAAGTCCCCCTAACAATCCTACAAGTTGGGTGACCAGAAATACAATTTACAAAGAAATACTTTAAAACACAATAAAAGAGTAACAATTCATACCTGTCTCTTACAATATCATGTTTAATATTACTCATTAAGTAATGTCTTATTAGCCATTTATTACTTATATTCCATCCTGCTACTTGCATGGTCATACGTAACGTTAAATAATATGGTTAAAATTAACACCATTTATTCCCTACATTCTCCAAAAATCCCATACACTTAAGGCTTACATATTCAATCCTCTGGCTCAAAAGTGATGTTCTAATTTCACTTTATCCTTTAACTCCCAATATCAATAAAATAATCCCAGGGTCCTGATTTCCAGAAGCGATAGCCTTGATCACATCCTCACTCCCATACAACAACAGTAACAAGTCCAAATCACCCGAGCGTTAACGAAGCTTGGCAATCGACTTATAGCCATGATTTTACAGCAGCACATCTAGCATTCACACATTATGGGTTCTAAAGAGGCTAATAAACACCCAATCTAGTTCCAATCACTTTATGAACAGGTTGTACATCGCAGGATGACAGCTACTTGACAAGAAGGTCAAATTATGAACTCCGATCCTACAAAATATAAATGCTGCTAATAAATGAATAAAGGATTATTCCAGAAGAGGTGAAATGCGATGTAGTATATTTATGTACGTCATACTAGACTGCAAATGGGAAAAATAAAAGGAGGGAAAAAGATCATAAAAGAAAAATGAGTATTACATAAATGTCTCATTCACAAATGGATATTTAATGTTTGTTATATTTGTATAAATACAGTCAGTGAAATCAATATAAATTCAATATTTTGCAGTTTGGGTTCAGGCACTATTTACAACCAGCTTCACATCTGATAAAAAACCGGATTACAAATAAAAGCACCAATAACACTGTACAGTGAAACCTGTCTGTAGGCACCAAGGGAAACAAAATGTGGCCTATATAGACAAGTGCTGCTATAGACAGTTTCTTCAACACATAATTTGTTTTCTGGGGAATCATTTTTTGTGGCCACAATAGACAGGTGGCTGCTATACGAGAGTGGCCGCTACGGACACGTTTGACTGGTACATGTAATGTCAAATTTTGGTATTACATCTCTACATCTTGTCAGGTAATTAGACAAATATTTAACTTACGTTTCTTCTACTTGATAAACTTTAAATGAGTTAATAGGTTTAGTATAGGCTTATACTTCTGATTTTAATACAATAACATGACAAAAGATGGGATATCTCAATACCCATCATGCACCTACCACATAAGAATCTCATTCAAGTCAGTCCAGTGCAAATGATAATTTACTGTTAAAGATACAGGTGGTTATCATAGTTATAAATGTTATAATAGCCTGTACAGTAGTGGTGTTGGGATAAAAATATTGTATAATAAAATATAGACAAACAAGTAAGCTAACAATGGTGAGAAAAATATAAGGCTCTTGTATACTCGAACAGATTTAGTATTAATACAGGGCTGTAATTAGTGAAGGTTTAATGTAACCATGACACAAGTGAGTTTATAAATGTATATGCAGACACACATACACATACAACACACAAGCAACACAACATACCCCCCCATCACTAATGATGGACAATTATGTCAAAACCATTACACACATACACAGTAACACTGGCAGACATTAGGTGAACACCACAACCAAGATATTCATAATAATCTTCATACAAATAAGTGTACTGTAAACTGTGAATGTTGTTTTGTAAACAAGGTCAGACGGTAAGCATATGTATAGGAGAATTTGAAGAAAATAACACACTGCGTGATAAATCTGTCTATACGAGTCGCTTTACTCAGCACAGGACTAAGGACAAATGCACATCACCTTGTCTTATTTATGACCTGTACAAGGAGTGAAGATAATTGTTTGTAATAATCCCAACTCTTTCACAACACGTAGATACTTAATTTGTGTATCTCCTGTGGTGGTACAAATGTAAATAATTACAAGATTTTCAGCTATACTTCTTATTATAACCATGGTTGGTGTGTGAAGCCATATTAAATAGCATTTTTTTTAAAGATGAATTACTCCGCTCCACAAATAAACCATTTTTCCAGAAATCTACAAGCAGTACACAATGAATGACAGGCCAATACTGACTCTGTACACTGTACCCATGGCCTGAACCACCACATGCGTATAGATATGTTATCATTCTGACAGGTCTATCTAGTCGCAAAGCACCATACTGAGTAGACAAACATTCCACACTAGACTTGACCGATATAGACATTTGGTGATTTCTGCTTGTGTCAGGCAGAATAATAACCAGGGCCTATGGAAAGGTGGTCTACAGCACAGATTGTCAGCCGCCTAATTTGCATACGAGGGTGTTCCTGCAAACGATGTAGGGTAACCACACGGAATGACAATGTCATGCGAGACCCACATTCTTGACACCCTTTGCGCCTATACGAAAATCGAACATCCAATCAACAGATTTCAACAACATTTCGTAATCAATTAATGGGTATATTGTACGTCCTTATATCTTCAAAATTCCACAAAAATTCTTTTTTTTTTTTTGTTAAAAAAAGGGGCAATTATGAAGGGACAGTTCCTGCCTCAGGCATGTTCTGGTTGTTTTCTTATCCTCACGGCTTAAAAGAGAAACCCTTATTATCATAATAGCAATAATAATCTTTGTTTTGTGGTCGTAACTACTTTTGCTGCTTTACCTCATGGGTCAAACATGTCAAGTCAAGGATTAAAATTCAAATATGAAGGTAATAAGAAGTGTAGATCTAACGATATAAATACACAATTCTAAGTTAATTATAAAAAGGATTATGGTAAAAGTAATTACGCTATATGAAAGGGGACATGTTCAAGAAAAAAACAATATACTGAAGGAAAAACTAATATCACATCAATTTATTCCACCAATATTCCACCACACATAAATTCTCCTCTCTCCCCTCCCCCCCCCCCAACAAAAAACACATCTAATCTGTGTTATTCACTCACAATTGATTAACAACCGCATAGCAAAATCTATCACAGTGTTTCAACGTAAATGCTTTGTTGGTGTGTAACTACGCTGGACACCATGAGACACAAAATATATGACTCACCTCTACAAATATACCAACACCCATCAACTAAATTATATGATTACCATTATAAACTAATTCATTATCACGAATATCATTCATTAATTATTGCGATGGAACACAATATCTTCAAATTACAAACCTAATTCTGAAGCCATCAGTAAGAAAATGAACATTCAAAAATATGATAAGATTCAATGAATCTTCAATAAAATTACAATATTCACATAACTGATGTATGCTTACAAATTCACAATGAAAAACTAAATTACATGTTTAAGTCATTTCAACGACGCTAAACATTGTTAAAGTGTTATGTTATGTGACAGTACGTGATAGCACTATACGCCTACTAAATACACCATATTCACAAAAGAGTGAGTTCAACATACACATGAACATATAACACAATGGAGAATACAGTGCAATAGATAGGCATACAACTTTTGTGCAATTGTATCAACTATACGCATACAAGAAATTGAACACAGTATTAGTAATATCACTTGAGCAGTAATCGCAATCGTCATAACAATTTCCATACAATAAACAAATACAGGGCAGGATTAAAGGATACGAAAAACCCAGAGTAACTTTTAGGCAGACTTGATTTCCAACAATTCTATTTGTATATCATATCCGGCAAACTGCCTCTATTTCACATGTAACTTACAATCAATAAAGTTCACCGTCTTACATTTCCTATACCTGCAGCAATCACTCTTGTCTGAAAGTAGACAAGTGCAGATCTACTACAGGTAAAAAAGAAAATGAGCTACATACAAAATAAAACATCTAAGGGTTTATTGGCAAGTCACATAAACTGACAAACGCCCCCACAAACAGACACACCACAGACCATACACACAGACAACACACACAGACACCATCTCACACACACACAACACACACACCACACACACACACACACACACACACACCACAACACACACAATTCAGTACGCCCACATCACACACACACACACACCGACCACACACACAACACACACACGCCCACACACACACACACACACACACACACACACACACACACACACACACCACACACACACACACTGCCACAAATATCTGTATATGGTGGATTCTAAGCTCAAACAAAGGCATTGTCTTTGATTAATTAGTGATCATAGATCATTTAAACAGTGGTGAACATACAATGACTTTTGAAGGTGCGGAGGGGTGTACGCAATGTACACTGACAAATAATGCGGCATCACTCACACAAAATTCTGTCAAAAGCTTTGGTCAGTCCCGGCATATCAATATAAGGTTGACTTGACTATTTCTTAGTAATCTTAACAGGTACATGTAAATGTTAGTTGGTCAATTCGCCGTGAATTATTGGACAAATCACAAATTATAATAAATTGCTATCCTCGAATCATATAACATTTAATGGTTTGAATCGGGTATGAATTCCATGAAGAAACAAATCGGCGGACATCATTTCTACACTCTAAATCTAACGCTTCAAACAGCACCCCTCCTTAGGAGAATCAGAACCATCCACTGAAATATACATGTGCGGACTAGTGTGACTATAATCTCAGTTTTAATGAAAAACTGATCATCTTATTCTGCAGTTTTTTCCATGCCAATCAAGACCTCCTCTCATTGTTGTGAAAAGTAAAAAGCCCCACATATGCATACCTAAATCATGCAAAAAGACATGAATACAACCAAATCATGTCGTGGATGGCCAAAGATGGTAACTGTAACTAACCCGTAACGTAACTAACGCACTGTTTTTGCGATGTGTAGTTAAAAATAAAAAGATTATCAGTAAAGTACAATATCAAATGACTTATATCAAGATGTCAGAAATAGACATGAAGAACCACAATTCTGTTCAGTTGAAAACAGGCTTCAGGAAACGTTGAGCGACAAAGACTTGTCCATTTTATCCCATTCCTCTTTCGTAACGTAACTAAACCATAATTAAAGTCTCTTGTTATACCCACTGAAAACATAGTCTCAGATTTTGCATTTGATGCTCGTGAAAGTACGGTCAGTCTACGAGAATTGACAGTACAACCAGAAAATCAATATGAAAGACATATCATCGTAAGACCACTGTTGAGTAAAGTTGTCCCATAAATGTAACGTACACTGGAATCACGGAATTGCCCATGTGACTTAATACATTTATATTCTAGAGTACCATTAACATTAATTCCTATGGAAAATGTATCGACATTCTATGGAACAACCAAATAACAATCTACGAACTAACCAAAGTAACACCTTTACACAATAACTACATAAGAAAGGACATACTAGACATAAACAATACAGGATTTAATAACCACTACTATTTGATATCAATGTCACTGAAAACCTACCACAATACATTGCAGATTAAGATCAAATGGTCTAAAATTCATATTACTTTTTCTTTTAATACAGAAATCAACATTCATAACTTCCTGTGAGCAGATGATTTGATTGATACATATCATTAAAGATCAAATTTAGATAACACACAGCAAAATACACGCACTCGACCTACACAAGGGTCCTGGGAGATATTGTCCATACTGCCAATGAAGAATAAATTCTCAATGAAAAGAACAAACGACAATGAACCACGCAAATGTTAACACTTACATAAGCCTTACTCATGAACATGTCGGCAGATATACTGTTGATAAAAATCATGATTGTTTTTATATTGATGACGCAAACTAAACAGCATCATACAAACCTATAGAAAAGCCGTGGGTGACAGCGTTGGGAATATGGAGGGGTGGCGGTGACTGTATGGCAGGTGGCGTGGGCGAAGGTATGCGCAGGGTGGTGGGTGTATCCAAGTGAGATGGGGGGTAATAGCTTCTCAGATAAAGAATTAAAACAGCACCAAGTAACATCTGGTACTATTTTAAAATAACAATAAGTACACAACAATGTTCTTCATTTAACAGTCACTCCAAAAAAAGAATAGGAGTACAGGTAATAGCGATTTGATAAAAGTCATCCAATTGTGCATTCATATCACCTTGTACATGTATACATGTATTTATCATGTATTTTTGTGGATTGTCCTAATTTCAGGGTTTTAGCAAACATATACATTTTTTTTAAAGTTATTTGCTTATGCTGAATTACATGGAACTGCAATGAAGCCTTGAAATTCTAAACAATTAAAACAAATACATGTATGTGGCGTATTCTCATCCTGCCAATTAATGCAGATGCACAACACGCCCCCCGCTTCACATCCTATGTCACGTCCCAAAAGTTTGGGAATATCTTCGGCATTTTCATTATGAAAAAATGGGTAGTATGCGCAATTACTCGCAGATCTACGCTCACTTAGGATCAAATTTTTGGAAATAGCAATGTAGTTTCAAACTGGTGGGATTTCCTACGAGCATACCTGAAGCATTGGAGACATCTACCCAATTATAGCAATTTATCAGAATACTGTGAGACAAAACCAATCACTGTAGGATACAACATGGCCATACATTTGCTTCATTCAAGTAAAAAAAAATAAAACAACATAACACACCTGTACAATATAGAACAAAATTGTTGCTAGCCACAAATGAAGCCAAATACCGAGCATTCCAGAAAATAATGAGGCAACTGTGACCTCAAAACTAAAGCGAAGCAGTAAATATGTCAACAACAGACCTAATGCAATGTCCATGCACTACAAGAGATGGGCATCATTACATGTTCAGTAAAAGAACACGTTACACTGACTTTTTACACACAGATTATATCAAAGGGATTCTCACAATCACAAATAATAGATATTTCAAAATGGTAGGTGGACTATTGTCAACTAAAAATTCGTAGAAAACCCGAATAAGACTCGCACTAATACATAATAATCCATAATTAGAATACTGTTTCGACATTTGTATATGGCTTAATTTTTTAACATACATTGGCTTAACATTACAACAAATTATTAACCTTCGTCCTAGTAGTGAAGCCACTAAGAACATAATTGTGTATTACGACAATGCACAAGTGGTATAACAAGGAAAGTAGACATGTAGCGCTATTCCCAAATCATACATGTACCTGGTAATAACTCACATATCGAAAGGAATATTATCACAGCCCCTACTGTACTTCACCTGTCGTAATCCTACATCACACCATCATTTATCAACAGTATTTACAATCCATTACATACATTTTTTTTTACAATTTGCTTTCCTCGATTCACACTAAAATCAAAGCTGAGTAACGTCTTTGAGTTGTAGCACACATTAAATGTCCTGAAATTAAAGATCAACTTGCCGTTTTTGGTTCTGCAGGTGGGGTTCTCCCAAACTAGAGTCGCCATTAGCTTGATGCTCCTCCCATTACCTCTTGCAAGATGTCAGCTCCTAGCTCGTCCTCACCTTCATCATCCAGGGCAAGCTTGCAGCAGATAGACGCCCCCCGGTGATGGCAGAGATGTTGGATGATGGCGAGGAGGTGCATCCTCCAAGTACAAACCTGCGCCTGAAAACAAACAATAGCAATACAATATCACAGCAACATCTTCCTTCAATAGAGAAACAATGACAGATCTGATCCATTTGTTGTCCCCCGACTGAGTTCTGTGACATCCCACTGGAACTTGCGAACAAAACTTGTGGATTTGATCTCCCTCCAGTGACACTCTGCTTTCTAACAAATTCTAATCTATGTCGCCTGAAGTAGATGAGTAAAGTCTCAGTGCTACCATGCTGGCCACAGATTCAATAGAAATTTACACCGACAATTCGAACAACATCCTTCCAATTGCATCCGCAAATCTGCGACGATAGATGCTCCACCTTTGCTGACCAATAACCTGCAATGGTTTGTCTTTAAAAAGTAAAACAAAGTTGTCTCTCTTTGGTTGTGCAAACCATCACACGTGCCGTCATTATAACGCATGATCGGCATTATTATATTCCTCTTGTTCCTCCGGATCATTTTGCTCCCCACTGTCGTAGCACTGTCCTCCGAACCTCGTCAACAGACTCATCCCACTCACGTTGAGATTCGGCATATTCGGTAGACGGTTCGGCAGATTCGATAGCCGGTTGGGCAAGCGGTTCGGTAGCCAGCTCCGACGACTGGAGGTGGTGGGTTCGGCAGAATCGCCATTCCCTGGCGGAATGGGGACCGTGACTTCAGGGGGCGGGGTTGAAGACCCGGCAGCTCCTTCGTCATTGCCCTCTAACTCGGTCGCCCCCTCCGCAGAGGAGGAAGACGACGCATCTCCAGATGCCCCAGCCCCGGATGATGAAGATGATGATGAGGAGGAGGAGGAGGTGCCCTGCCCCTGAGTTTGCCCTCGGATGCGGGACAGAATGTTCGGCATGGTAATGTTGGGCATGTTCGGCATACTGGGCATATTGGGGAGATGGGGGAGGTGGGGCATGTGTACCCAGTTCCTTCTGGCAGCAAAGAAGTTGCGGGTGTGCCTGGCCATGGCACCAGGGATATTGCACGGTTGAATGCGTGAGATGTAAGATCCAAAGTGTTTCATATAATCTGTGAACAGATCTGTCAAGGAATTTAACGTCCGAAATATTTCAGTTAGGAATGAAATAAGTAGAACAGAACATGAAACATAATACACCTGTACTGAGTGTATATATATACTGTTGTCTTACATCCTCTAGTAAACTGCTAATCTATCAACAAATACAGAAATTTCCCATCTTCATCTCAATGTGTATTTACTTATTTACTTGAGTGAATGAAAATATTTATCAGAAAGAGGTCAATGTAATACAGATTAGTAAACTGGAAATACACACAAACAAATTACTTAAACATGATCATGCAAAACACCACCAAAAACTACCACCCTTCAAATCATTACAATTTGATCATAATAAAATTACTAATGAAATTTGAATTGCCATAAACAAAACAGTATTAACATAGTAGAAATGCATATATGTGAATTACATGCTCACACTTCCATTATGCCCTTCCTTATGCAATGTTTAACTGACTGTTGCTGAAATTGACCTCAACCCATTATTTCTGTTGACTTACTTACAGCAGCTGTGTTTGATGTTACCTGACCTAATATTAAACACTGCCTTACAGCGGGAATGGAATAAGAACGTGTATTGAAGTAATGGTGTCAAAAGAAACTAGAATGCATA
>JZLH01S0011507.1:44540-57528 GCA_001188425.1 Eucidaris tribuloides
TTTTTTTACTACGGACTTTCAGAAATTACACCTTTTGCAACCCCTAGAATTAAAATTACACCTTCAATGCCATAAAAAGGTCTTAGTGGAGAACTAATTTTTAATGTTTTTATCATTGTTTATTTTCAGGCAAGTAAATTTTTCATTCAGGCAAGTACAAATCTGAAAGTGATAATTTCACTTGTCCGAAGGGCAAGCAGAAAAAAAGTTAGTGTGGAGCCCTGGGTAAAACTATTCTATAATCAAGTAAACAACGCAGGGATTCTGCTGTGAAAATTTTATGGTCAAATGTTGACTTAATTTTAAAAAGGAATGCCATTAGTATGCCTAGTGACAAGAAAATTGTTGTACATGTATAGCTTTCTATCGGGGCACAAGAGTATTTCAGTATTCGTATGTTCATGTTTTATTCTCCTCAAGCAAACAAATTAAAGACAAATCCTTCCAGCAAGGAGATCACTCCAGCTGGTGTATACATTGGTATATCTTTCAACCAGTTTGGTTCTAGTGGCATTTTTTATTTCTCCCAATCATATCAATGCCCTTTAATAAATTTATGAATTTATGCGTGTCTGTGCAATATCTAGAAAATAATACAACATATCAAATCCTGAAACACAAACATCAGATTTGTCCAGGATAAAAATTAGAAATCAGCTGATCAACACACAATCATGTCTTAAAGGTTAGTGACATGATTGGCAACACTTAAAAATGCCTTAACAACCAAATGAGTTGAAATATATGCCAACTATACACCAGCTGGAGTGGATATCCCAGCTGGCAGGATTTGTCTCGTATATGTTTACCTAAGGAGAATCAAGCATGAACATAATGGTATCGTAATTCTCTCATGCCCTGATAAATATAGCAGCCATAGAGAGCTACACAACAGGTTTGCTGCAACGAGGGATAGACACTAGTTATTTTAGAATGAGTCAACGTTTGACTGCAAGATTTTCTCAGCAGAATCCTAGTATAGTTTACTTGATTCTAGAATAGTTTCAGCCCAAGTTGAGAACTACCCCCAATCATGTAATTTACCTGGAAGTATACGCATTTTGGAGCAATACTTCTGAATCTGATTTATATGTATGAACACAGTACAAGTACATGAAGGCATAGTACACGTACATGTACAATGAACCATATTTGAGGGCTCCATCACTTAAATAGGGCTATTCTGAAATTAACTCTGAGGTATTTCCTTTGTCGTCATCAGATGAGTTTCCAGTTACGGTAAGTGGGTGGTAATGGCAACTCAGTAGGTTACAGTTTTACCATATGTACATGAAGATGTTATACACTAAAGGTCAAGGTCAGGATATGACAGAATATTATGTGATGAATGAAATAAATTGTAACCTTGGACTACCGTGTATTCTGCCTCCAAAACAATTACACTGAAATGCCTCCACCCCTCAAATAGTCGAGTCATCACCTTCCGAGGCCAAGACCGAGTCCGAGTCACTACCTTCCGAGGCCGAGGCTGAGTCCGAGTCACTATTGTCCGAGGCCGAGGCGGAGTCTGAGTCACAACTCTCCGAGGCCGAGTCACCAACTTTCGAAATAATGCAATAGCTTAGGGCAAAATTTTAACCTTTAAAATTACTTTGAAATCTTACAATCAATTAAAGACAATCTTTAAACCAATCAACCATTCATTCAAATCAACAAATTACTGAAATTTATCATTTGGGAAAAAAAATAAAACAAAATAAAGCAAAAGCTTCTGAATTTGAGGTACATGTAAACAATAATTGATGTAATTGTAAATGACTCAATGTCTTCAGAACATTCAGTTTCAGCTGATAAACGGGAATCGACTTTCACCGTGCCTGTTTGTTTCAGTATAGAGCAGCAACATCACAGAGAAACATCGACCCATATGAATGATTGTGTGAAACTTGTGAGCTCGGTAAAAATAAAGTCATCAGAAGTGAATTTACTTAGCTAAGTTCAAGTTATACTAGGATTTTCATAATTCTGTTTGGCATATTAGTTGAAAATACTTCAAAATCCATGTCCAAACAAATCAAACAGGGTTCATTCTTAGGTTCACCAGATTATATAAAATCTTGCGGCCGCGACTCGGCTTCGACCCGAGTCACCGAGGCTGAGGAGGAGTCCAAATCACGGGATGACGAGGCCGAGGACTGGCAAAATCGGCCTCGAGTCCTCCATCCCTGCAAATAGAGCACCTCAACAAACTGAATGTAATGTTAGGTACTGAGAGTTTCATGATTAAATATGCATTCAGTCTTTGGTATTTTAATGCTGCAGTTGTAAGTCATTTTGTGACTTACTGGTAATGTAATGCAATGCAAAATGTCACAGTTAGTATGTCTGCCTATCATGCATGTGTTTCTGATGTGATGTTCCAAAGTATACTGCACAGGTACAGTACAGTACAGTGTACTTGAACAATCATGAATACCACTGCTAGTATTGTCAATTGGTATGTTTTTTTCCTCTAGCTAGATGTACATGTACGTGTACATGTGTGTAGAATCTATAGACAAAAAACAACGATTATTCAATCACTCAACAAAACTACATGCTAACCTGTAACCTCACTAAAATGCCCTAAACACAGCTGAAGATATACATGTACACTGAAATATAACTGTAATATTTGTGAATCTGTATTCAAACAATCATGAAAAATCTTTTCACACTTGTGTAATAATGCACACTTTCAATAAGACTGAAATTGCAAGAAAACACAGCTGAAGATATACATGTACACTGAAGTATAACTGTAATATTTGTGAATCTGTATTCAAACAATCATGAAAAATCTTTTCACACTTGTGTAATAATGCACACTTTCAATAAGACTGAAATTGCAAGAGTGAATTTGAATGATTAATCTAAAGAAAATGGGTGACATTATTAAGCTGAATATTATCCTAAATAATTGAAGCATGCCATGTCTAGTTTAATAGCAAGAATGCATGTATCCCCTGCCTAGTATAATCACTGTAATGAATAATTTTCATTCACCATCCTCTTACTCAGAGAAACAAATTATCCATCACATTACGATAATGGTAGTTTAAAATATTTTCAGAAAAGGGCCAGGGTATTTTACATAGTTTTTTACTTTACATGCCTGATTGAATTTATTTGCTTTTCCAATCTAAGGCTGTTATCGTTGAGAAATTCTCTGTCGGTATATCGCTAAGAAAATCCTTACCGATATCGATAATTATCAATAATTATCGATAATTATTATTATTCATAGGCGGAATTAATTAACCATCAAAATAGCACCAAAGTCGGGAGTTTGTTTTTGAGTCGCCCGACATTAATGGCGCTAATTAAGCCCCTTGTTACGCTAGAAATAAAAGTCGGCAGTTTATAATGTCATACCCTAAAAAAACACATTCCTAACGATCCTTTTTGTCGTAATACGGAACTTAATATTAGCAGAAATAATGTCCAACCCTAAAAAACGAATTCCTAACGATCATTTTTCTCCTAATACGAAACTTAATATTAGCGGAAATAATGTCCAACCCTAAAAGACAAATTCCTAACGATCCTTTTTATCGTAATACGGAACTTAATATCAGTGGAAATAATGTCCAACCCTAAAAAACAAATTCCTAACAATCCTTTTTATCGTATTACTTAATATTATTAGCGCTAACAATGTCCGACCCCAAAAAACGAACTCCCGACGATCCTTTTTAGTGTAATACGGAACTTAATATTAGCGCTAATAATGTCTGCTACTCAAAAACAAACTACTAGATGACTGTCGGCTAATATCGTTAACACAGATTTACTATTGATACATGTATATCGCTAAGACGCAAAATCAGCCGATTATCGATAGTACTATTGATACAGGGCATAACGATAACAGCCTTATTCCAGTCTGACTGAAAATGGAGGACAAAGGAATTAAAATAGTGATTCGTGCTGCACCCGAGCGATTGCAGTCACTAACCAGTAATACCAGATTATGTGTACATGTAGGTGTCTACATGTACATCCTCTTATCTATAAATCAGGCCCCTACACAGCAATTTCATTAATGACCTGTCTGCCTTACTACCAAAATCACATCACAAATTAATGACTTAAATTATAGGCCTATAATGGTTACACAAGGATCCCAATTACATGATTAGCTACATGTATGAGCCAGACATGTAAGCTCCAATTAATGATGTAACCGTTTCTCATACATTATGCATTGTCACTGACTCACTATCACAAGGCCCAAAACAATAACTCATTATGTGTCAGAACTCAGAATTGTAAATATTTGAATGTAACAATCAAGTGCAGTAAAAACATCTACAGGAATGCATACAAATGATTTTGATGTACGAAAATTAACATTTTAAAAGCACCCTGGATTAAAGCATTACTTTCCAAATTCATTACCCTACATGTTGTACATGATTTTGGAAATCCCAAGTTGTTTTCAATGATTATCCTCAACAGATTTTTATTATGGAAACATTTCAATGACTTCTTGGCAATTATCCTTCAGTTGTATTCGTAATCTTGAGGAAATACATGACCTTGTTCGTATGGCTTCATGGGAGGATGGTTTGCTCTTTTCAAAATACACAAATAAGACAATTAACAGATTGGCTGGAACTGGATCTGCCATGTATTAACCCCATGGTTAGAGAATCTCAGAAATCACAGGTTAAAGATTGTGTTTGGGATTTGCAAGTCCATTACTTCTCTTCATTATCAATACCAAACGGTAGTTTAGTACTTACAAATGGTGTGTTGAAAGTGTGAGATCCATACATCATGAATTTGTTGTTTTATGAGAAAAACTAATAACGACATGTTACCAGAATATTTTTTAACGAGTTTAGATTTTGCTCAAATTGCGAATCTCAGTTATGTGTACGTTCGCATGACCAGCAGAGCACACTCATTGGTTAAACGGCTAAACTCCGCGTGACCTTCAGCTAACGGCTGATCGGACAATTTTGGAATGGCCCGTGCACATTAACGTTACTGTAAATTTTGAAGTTTAAATGTCCAGATTTTCACCAAAACTACGTATTCTACCCAAAGGTTATATGACAGGTGTTTATTTATACTAATCTTCACATTGTGAATGATTTGAGCTGATTTCATTTATTTTGCCATTTTCTGACGTGCAAATCCCGTACTCTGTCTTTACGCAGTGTGGCAACCATAATGTTGACTTGTGTAAAGTGTGGCAGACCTAAGCCTGTTATCGATATGCTCTCTATCGACAGTACTATCGATAACCGGCTGATTTTGCGTCTTAGCGATATATCGACGTATATCTGTGTTAACTACATGTATTAACCGACAGTCATCTATGTGTACATTTATGAATCTTGTTTCAAATCCAAGACTGAATTCCATCATGGCAAGGGAGAGTATTATGGTTAACTGACATATTTGATATGGATTGTATGTTCCAGCATTTAAAGAAGAACTTCAAAATCGCATAAAAAATGGAATTGTTGACGGACCAAATCAGCTGTCAGCTGAGTAGACGGAGGTACAAGTACTACAGACCATACATGTACACACAAGACAATGGAAATAAACGCTACATCAGCCTACATGATTCGACTCCAAAAACTGTCTAGCTTTACCTGAAAATATTGATCTGATACTCTTCTCAGCATGATATTTCCGTGAAATATTCTCCTCCTTACACGTCTTCCAAGTTACCAGGTGGCTTGACTTGGTTTTCCAGCCAAAAATATCAAAGCCAGATCACCCAAAATACAATTTATTTTGTCACGCGAGATCTTGCAGATATACACAAATGATCGTCTGCCGCACACAGCTTGCAAAATGCGGCCTTCGTGATCGTTTATCTGGCCAATGCACAACACGCCGCTTCACAATGATCACGAAGGCCGCATTTTGCAAGCTGTGTGCGGCAGACGATGATTTGTTTCGCATTCTGTTACATACACACACCTACAATACGTGTACTATTTTGACAGTTAGTTAATTCAGCCTATTTTTCGACAATAATTAATTATGGATAATTATCGATATCGGTAAGGATTTTCTTACCGATATATCGTTAAAGAATTTCTCAACGATAACAGGCCTACATGTAGGCAGACCCAAACCAACATCTTTGTGAGAGGTTAATTCTACAAGTATTTTGGCTCTTCTCAATCTTCTTAATTGTTTTGATCTTCTTAATCTTTTAAATGAATGGAGTAAAAATCTAGCACTTCATGAATATCAAATATTGAAACCTCAAAAAGCACATCCTGTACACATGTATAGTGTATGTGGTTCTTTTAATGGCTGATGAAGTGCTGGCCAGTGGCCACTTTATTGAACTCTACCAGCACCAAATATAACTTTGCTTGCAAAGATACAGTGTACCGGTAATAACCCTTGAATCGCTAATACCTGTTGGACCATCCCAGTGAAAGTTGGATTACTGACACTAAACTATAAGGGCCATTGTGGTTAATCCGATTCCTTTATTGGTTCAGGGCTACTGCAGGAAACCCTCAACACTGTTAGAGAGATAGGCCTACATGTATTATTTTTAATGTCTGCTCATACACTGTAGATTACATTTGTTGTATTACCCAACCATTTGCATGTATGATGCCCATTCAGCCCGAACTGGAGTACCAGAAACTAGTTTTCTTTGAAGGGACTGAATCGTGGCCATCGACTGGCCTGATGAGAACAAAACTCACGGCCGTCACCCTGTTCGCTAGCTCCGTTTCGCGTGGGTGTTGATGTGTTGCGAAACCAGTTCAATGCACGCAGCAGCGTACTGGCAGATCGTGTATTCAGTACGGCCAATGAGAAGCAGCAAACTCAGTGGAGGTCCTTTCAAATTTACCGAAACGTGCCGAATTGATTATTCGGGCTCTTTCGTATTAGCGTGTGCGTCCATCGCGGTCCGCTGTGTACTACAACGAAATAAACACTCCACCGCGTACGTATGTATAACTCGAAACGGAGCTAGCGAACGGGGTGACGGCCCCGAGTTTTGTTCTCATCAGGCGCGGCCGGTCGATGGCCACGATTCAGTCCCTTTAAATGGTCAAAACTGGTCTTATGAGCTATCACCTC
This sequence comes from Eucidaris tribuloides, assembly GCA_001188425.1. NCBI lineage: Eukaryota > Metazoa > Echinodermata > Echinoidea > Cidaroida > Cidaridae > Eucidaris > Eucidaris tribuloides. Next base: position 51,618 of record JZLH01S0011507.1, read on the forward strand.
CCTCCCCCCCCCCCCACGCCAAACAAAGAAATGTGCATCTAGTCAAACACAGTTAACATGTAGGCCTACATGTACACGTACTGCAAATACAGTATGGTCTCTTCATGTGTAATGGAGTGGTCTGGAATTAATTTACAATATGAGCTACCATTTGTTAATTCATTATAACATAATGCATTACCACCGTCCACCGATACCACTTGACGGTGACATTTATCTAGACGTCAATTTCAAAATGTACTTATTATTATGATATACAGCTTTCGCTACTACATCAAACTATATTGAACATTCTTTGGAGTATGATTGAAATCACATACCATAGTTCACTGTCAGACTCTACACTAGTGCTACATGTACACTAAACATTGGCTACAGTACAGGATGTCATACTGATAACCATACACATACATTAGGGCTCGACACTAGCACTTGCCCGCTTGCCCGGGGCAAGTAAAAACTCAGAATGTTAAACTTTACTTGCCCTATTGGGCAAGTAAAATTTTGATCATGAAATGAGCAAATTATGTCTAAAATTTTGTGTTCAGTTCTATTTCAACATTATTACATTCATTGTAATTAATTTCATGACTCAACTTAAAAAATCACACCTTTTGTGACCCCCAGAATTAAAATAACAAATGTCCAATGCTTTAACTAAGTGTTTAAATTTAGTTAGAAATCATTTCTTAAGTTTTTGTTCATTGTTTATTATCGGGCAAGTAAATTTTTCTTTCGGGCAAGCAAAAATCTGAAAGTGATAATTTCACTTGCCCGAAGGGAAAGCAGGAAAAAAAAATTAGCGTGGAGCCCTGATAACATGATGTCATTATCAAAAGAGAAAAGAAAAACAATTTCACAATGCCACATTATCACTGTAGAAACTTGGTCGGCATCCAAATTTCAAGAGAATGAATCATGACAAATTGTCTACTTAAAACACAACAAATGATTTAGTATCAAAAGTTTAGTTTCATTCAACTTAAATTCATCCAATGAAGCAGGGTTAGTGATTTGTATGAAATCAAAACTAAAGTAAGGTTTACAGGTATTCTTTCTTAATTTTTTTTTCTTCTAAATTATCAACCTGTCCACATGAAAGGGAAAAGAGATTGATTTGATTTAGAAGTTGAATAAATCTATCATTTATATATCAGTTAAAAACCTCGTATTTTTTGACTAAAAAATTTTTAAATGATTTTTTCATCCGTTTTGGATCACATGACCAATTTTTAAATGCATTTTTTGTTTTGTTATTTTATTTTAAACAACGATTAAAGCCACTGGCTAACATTTACTACATTTAAAAAAAAAAAATCTGAGCTACATGATTCCCCATGCTACCAGTGTCTTTGATAAGGTCTAAAAATGAAGCCCTGAAAAAATTGTATTTCAAAATGTTTATTTAGTGCTTTAAAAAAGTGAAAATCATAAGTTGACCAGATTTACCTGCCCATTTCCTCCTATAGACTTTATACTGTGTGTAAATCAAGGCTATTTTTTTACTCACCCCGAGTATTAATTGTTAATTCATTCATATCTTGCCAGTGGCACCATAAATTTCCAAACTTTTGTATTCTAGGGTGTGTATTTGTCCATTCAAACACTACTACAGTGTATATACATGGAGCTCAGATATCAAAGTTTGACCATTTTTTAAATTGAAGCTCCACAATGTTAGCCTATCATGGTATCACTTTAAATCACTTAAATCCACTAACCATACAGATTCTGTATGGTTACAGAATGATATTGCACACAGTCCCTGACAGAAAGAGCCAGTTCCCTCAGGAAATCAAACAACTAGTATTTGATTGAAACAATACTCGTGTCATACATATAACTTTACAAATCACAAGGCCACATATAAAGTCTGTATTTTTGTCTGTAAGTTAGATTGATCACAATTTCAAAACAATTAGAGTAGTTTACTTGACTAAAATTGCACTTGAAGTGAGTGAACATGTCTGATCATTACTGATGCTGATAAATCAGCGTAGGAAATACCCCAGGGCGACGGGCGATTTAGCCCTTGGCAAAGCCCAAATCGCCCCCTACAATCTCCAAAACTCAATTTTTTGGGGCGACCATTTCCTTCAGAGTCGCCCTCAGATTTGCTATGAAAAATTTCCTTTTTTTTATTACGGCATTAAAAAAAAAATGAATTAAATGGTTGCTTTTATGGATGAAGCACCGGCTAAAACATTGGCAATCTTTCATTGTATTCTTCAAATTCTGATGTGCAATGAAAAGGTAGCCCCCCAAAATTCAAAAATAGCCCCAAGGCAATGATAAAAATTAATTCCTACCCTGTGATAAATTCACAATCACTCCAACTTTCTGCAACAATACAACCATAATACAGGTCACTCTGTTTAACATTGCATTATTTTTATTTACTGGTACATCTGAAATTTAATTTATTCAACATTAGATATTTTGTACTGGAAATAACATCTTGGACAATCTCCTAAGTACTAGATGTCTTCTTATGTCTATGTAAGTTTAAACACCTACATGTAAATAACATACTTTACTGCAATATGGATTATTTATTTTTTATCTAGACAGACGGACAGTATAGCAAGGTACCTTCAAACATATTAAACTATGCTTCTTGAATGCTACTCAGTATTATCAGTATCAATGTTTTGTTTTTTATTACACATACCACCTGCACTATTTACAGTGTTTCTAATTTCTATGTTCCATGTGTGTACATGTACGTTTGTATATTTTGCACTCATTTGTTAGTTTGTTATTGGAATTTATAATCTACGTTAGGGCCTATCACGAAGTGACCAAACCCAATATCCAACTTAGACAGTCAAGAAGAACTTTTACAAATACTTTTACTGCTCAATAGATGCACAACACAAAATGGATAACAGTGACTGAATAGAAACACTAAAATATGAAGCAATCTGGCATCTTCTAGTAATAACACTTTGGGGAATTTTCCTAAATTCTGTAAAAATTCATTACAAAGGACAATAGAGCTGTACATTTCTCAGTCAGCCAGTTGTGTTTTCATTCTAGCATAAAATTTGTACTCTGGCATCCATACACTTCAATAATAATAGCTGCTTATATAGCGCATAATATTCAAAAGAATCTCCATGTGCTTTACATGATTTGTTACAGTACCATAAACTACAACATAATAAAAATTACAATTAATCATAACAATCTAACAAGAAAAGAGATACGTTTTTAAGGATTTGAGAAAGGTGTGAGTACATGTGATGGCCCTAAGTTGATTTGGTAGTTTGTGCCAGACCACAGGTGCTGCTGACTGAAAAGCCCGATCCCCATATGAACATGTGTTGGTTGTTGGTACAATTAATAATATTTTGCTAATTCTCTGCCGACAGATCCACCATCACTCCCCTCCCCCTTCTCAAACACATCACATAGTCACACACACACACACACACACACACACACTGTAAAGTATCACACAAACTAAAAATATGTTGGTTCATTGCCCTCCACAAAATGAGGAATATGGACAAGGACTTCAAAATGATTTACTGTACTTAGAATCTGTCAAAATATTCACCTACGAATCATATTAATGATGGTCTTTGCTTACACATACATGAAGAGCAAGTAAAAGCATTGAAGGATATTGTACACAATTTTGTACTACAACAGATTAGTGTTTTGTGTATATTTATTTAATTCCACCTATTAGGTCTATGCAGCCCATAGAATTAAGTGCATCATTGAGCAGGTTGTTTGGCATTACAGACTGTGAAGTTTGAATATGTGGAGGACTACATGTACATGTATGTACATTGGAAATATCTTTCAAGGAAGTAACCTATTGTTTTACAGAGTGCATGACACTCTGCAATTTACATTTGCTCTACTCTATGTACTTATATTGACATTTTAGAACAGTCCGTTCTTGACTTCCACAGGGGTGTTTATTAGAATATATAAGACAGCCATTTATTTCCAAAAAAAAGTAACAAATCTGATGACTCACCTCTCGATGACATCGAGCTCTGATCTTGACTTCGGCCACTAACAGGCCTACAATCTTGGTGTCAATAGCTGCAGCCAGGGAGAAGAACCGTTTGTCGTTTGTAATATCCTTGTACCAAAAGTCTGGGTATCTGTGTAAAAAAGAGATTTGTTAAATAAGCTTCAAGTAGTCACCTCTGTGCGTCTTCCAAAAAAAAATGATTTTGAAACTTCATTTTATTAGACACAGTGACAGCAATTTACACTGTACTACATATTTCAGACACATTTTACAGTCACAATAACTTGATATATGCACTGATTGTAAGAGTTTCCCCTGTTCATGATGATTTCACTCTGACAATGAATCTATCATAGAGTGATACATGTATACCACCATAAACACAATACCATCATGCAGCTAAAAACAAATTTGGTAACAATGATACTCACTCTACTGGAAACCAGTCCCTGCACAGTGCTTTGACTGCTTCTACGTCATCTGGACACAAAAATCGGAGCTTGATGTCGCCCTCGATGTACGCCTCTCCTCGCTGCTGTCTGTTGCCTGATCCTCCATTGCTTCTTCCTGTCGCAGAGTTCCTCCTGCTGTTGCTCTTGCTCTCTTTACCTTGTGTTGTTGCCGTGGAAACGGCCACTGATCCCCTGTCCGGCCCGCTCATGTCCTAGTGAATTTCACCATTGACAGGCTGGCAGTAAACAGTGGACATACTGGAAGTAACTCCACTTACAGAACCCTACAAGGAGGTAAATCAAAATGGAAAGAAAGATGTTGGTAAAAGATACATGTATCCATCATTTTGTCCAATGATATCAAACTAACTTCTCTAAATTGTAACGATTGTGAGCTTTAAATTGAGAAAGGGACTTCTCTTAAATCCCCAACAAATGAAAGTTAAAACTACGTTAGATCAAGTACCAGTGGCAGTTTCTAATACACTTTTTTCCCCAAAGTAATGTGATAATTAAACTAGTGCTGTATCAAAAAGGTTAATCGACCATAACCAACCGTGAAAATCCAAAACCAGATTGAATTTGTAGGTTTCAGTTAACCATTTTATGCCATTTTGCTGCAGAAACATGGTTACTATCTATAAAGTAGAGGGCTATTTGGAAAAAGATGTTGATATGACAAAATTTAAGTACAGATGACTCCGCATAACTCGATGTCTCACAAGTCGATTCATCGCCTATGTTGAATATTTTTGACAGTCCCAATTTGCTCTGTGCTTTTTCAATGGGAAGTTTTTCTTGCAAGTCGATTTTTGTTAATCGAATTTCGCCTATCTCGAACATATTTTCAGGTCCCAAAAGGAGCAAACATGTGTTAAATCATTCGTCTAGGTCGAAGTAGCCATAACTGTCATTCTTGATGGTGTTAATGGGTTGACCTTTTGATCTCTGCCTGTCAGCATGACAGTGCAGATGTCATCAATTTTATATTCACTCTCTGCCTTGTACACTTTTGACATCCTCCAATTCCCTATGGGCATTTCCATGAATTATTGGACAAATCACAAATTCAATAAATTGCTCTATCTTGAATCGTATTACATTTTAGTGATTTGAATGGGTATGAATCATGAAGAAACAATGGAGGACACCATTTCTACTCTAAATTTTATGTCTTCAACAGCACCCTCTAGGAGATTCAGAACCATGTATACCACATGTGGGACTAGTGTGACTAAATCTCAGTTTTATGAGAAATCATCATTTATTCTGCAGTTTTTTCCATGCCAATAGCCTCTTCTCATTGTTTTGAAAGTAATAAAGCCCCACATGGTGCATACTAAATCTGAAAAAAGACATGAATAAACGCAAATTTGTGTGGATGGACAAAATGTAATGTTACTAACTGTAACATAACTAACCATGTTTTTGATGTTGTAATTAAAAATGAAATGATTTCTATCAA